>JAKTRO010000010.1:0-167019 GCA_030579755.1 Entelexis gropengiesseri | reverse complement strand
GTTGTTGTTGATCTGATGCGCCGATTTTGATCGCGTTGGCCGAAGCAGTGGAGCTGCCCAATGTATGGGCACTCGAGCAGAATTACAGAAGTACTCTGTTCAACGGACGTGGCCGGTCCAGCGCCTGCCAAAATAAGACCTATCGGGGTTTCCACGGTGCAAGGCGCGCGCTATTGCTTGCGTCGTTGCGTTATTTTACTTCCCCTTTTCCTCGCAAATTAATTACCAAGTGGTTTTCCCCTGCCCCTGCCCCCTGCCCCATGTATACAACCGAATGGTTTTTAGGGACAAAGGCCCAAGCACTTATGCCCTTGCCGCGGGCGCACAGCTGTCTGTCGACGGTTTTAGTTTGGATCTCGGTGGATCGACCATTTCGGGAATGACGGCCCGCGCCCCGGCACAGAAGCGCGTGACGCACTGCTCCAGCGCCCACCAGCGCTCTCTAAGTAAAATATATCGGTCTTAAAAACGACTACAGATACCGCTTGTAGGCTCCGAATACCTGAATCAACCCGAGGCCGGCGATATAATTACCACTTGCGCTTCGTCATCAAAATGGCAACAGGGCCGAGCATGGTATTTCTCATTGGGCGCTTATGGAAGTAGAGCAGCGGGGGCTGCTCGCTAGGGTTCTCAGCAGATTGGGGTTTCCTTGGTGCCGTGGGGCCCCGAGGAGATAAGCCTGGGGAAGTAATACTACGAGCAGACTTGGCGCGCGAGACATCCGTTTGCCTTTCGTCTGCGAGATCGGGGTACGTAAGTATGAGGAAGTGGGAGAGGGGAGGAGAGGCGCGTCTCTGCGTTCGAATCGCGCGCATGTGAGCACACACCTGCGGGCACACTTGTGGGCACACTTGCGATCACACTTGTGGGCGAGCGAGCGTGGGGGGTAAAGGAGATTATAAGAGGGCTAAATAAATATATAATGCAAACCGCCAATGATTCCAGCGCCAATGCCACTGATGTCGACGCCACTATTATCAACAACGCCAATTAGCAGCGTAAATCATCCACAGCATGCGAGGGTCGCTGCAATTCATCGACGCTGGCCCTGTTCCAGCGACTTCAGCTCGGATAACGTTAGTAGCTTCCGCAGCGCTAATTCGAGCAGATCCTTGCGGTGCTGCAGTTCCACATGCTTCTTGACCGCGCGATCTTGGACCGCAAGGGCCTCAACCTCATCCTCAGTCATAGACTGCAGCTTCTCATCGAGCGCACGGGGGAAAGAGTAGTAGAAATCGCTGAGCAACTCGAAGTTTAGGAATAGCACCGAGGTCGCGGCTAGCTTGTTTGCCACCACATCCATGAACACTTCGGGGCAAAGGGCCTTGTTTTTGCGCGACTTGCATTTGGACGACCGGATGAACGTCGATCGCGCACGCAGCAGCTCGGCCCGCTCCCTCAAAAACAGCGCAAACCGGGCCTTGCTCAATAGCGACGCACTGAAATGATCGAGATTCTCGGACGGATGGATCGACCCTAACGATTTGATGAGGCTGTTCAGTTTCTTGGCGCCAATCTCAGTGCTAAGCGCGTCGTAGGCATCCGTGCACTGCCGCAGCTCCTCCTTGAGCAGCGAGAACGCATGCTCGCGCGACTGCGCCCACTCCCGTGCATCCATGTCCACTTCATACTTGTACGGCTTGATCGAGTTCTCGATCTGGTCCGCGGTATCGTAGAATTTCGAGGTGAGAATGGCGGTCGTGGCATCGTCAATGGCCTGCAGCGCGAGCGGGTGATTTTTGAACGGAGAAGCCTGCTCCAGCAGGTTCATCTGCCCACCAATCGCATCAACAAGCATCGACGTCGCCATTCTGCCGATCCCAGCCTTGGTGAGCGCAGCACACATTTGCTCGAGCTTGCTCTGCCACACGAGCATGTCCGGCTTCGGCGAGCTCAAATCGCTGATATCCGGGCCGCGATTGGCATCGTCGTCGAAGTAGTGCTGCGTGTGCGAGTCCATGCCAGGGACGCGGTTCCAGTAACTCTCGGCCATGAGATCGAGCACCTTTTGGTCCAGGTTGTGCTTAATGAGCTCGCGCACCTGGTCGCGGCCGAAATTCGCACTCATGTCTTGGAATCCCGCTTTAAAAGCGTCGGCGCTCTGCGCTAGGTACGACTGCGGCGTAAGGACCCTGTCATTGTACTGGACCTTGAACGCGTAGGCTGTCTCTTCAAGCTCCTTGCGGATTGCTCGCGTGGTTGGCTCCAGAGAGGCGGACATGCTCTTTTCGAGAACGCGCATCAGCTTGCGACGCAGCATCAGCACCCCCGTGTCGAGCCCGCCATACTCCGGCTTACTGAAAAACGCGCGCTCGCCCTCGGCAATGGTTTTGGTCATGTTCACTGAGGAAGATGCGCCGAATGGAGACAGCGAGGCACTAGGCGATCGCGTCACAACGCCGACGTACCCCATTTTTAATGGATACTCGCGGGTCAGCAGGGTGTTGCGGCCACGCTCCGGATCGACGAGATCCATCTTGGTGATCACGCCGATCGTGCGCTCGCCCCTGGGATCGACGCGCCGCGATGCGCGGAGCGCTGTCGAGTTTGCTAGGTCGACGTCAGCAGCCGAGACCGCGAGAATGACATTGGGCGGGGCAATGTACCTGTCCACGAGCTCGGAGATCCGTGTTTTGAGCTCGAGGGGCTGGTCAGCCGCCACGACCTGGATGTACCCGGGCAAGTCAATCAGCGTGAGATCCGGCACATGCGGCGAGTAGATCTGGAGCTGGATGGGCTCGTCGCTGACGACCTGCTCGGCCGGCACGGCGCGGTTCAGGTCGCTCAGCGTGTTCTGCACGTCACGGAAGTTCGTGATGCGGCCCGTGCGCAGTGCAGGGAACTCGCAGTACTCGCTGGCGCTGTTGGAGGCGGTGTGGATCAGCGTGAGCTCGATCGGCCGCCTCGTGACCATGTTTGACCCCTTCGGCAGAAACTCGTGCCCCACAATCGACTCGAGGACCGACGACTTCCCGCTGGACTGCGAGCCAATCACGACAATCGACGGCAGCTGCACCTGGTCAGACCCGTCGATCTGCTGCAAAATCTGGCGGATCTCAATCATTTTGCGCGTCATGGTGATCATCTGGTCCTCCATGTCGTTCACCGCCTCGTCGAGGTCGCCATCGAGGCTGCTGCTGCTGCTCATCCCCAGAGCAGCGCTGACGCCCACGGCTTCCGACGAGCCGTCGGGGCCGGGGTTCCCGCTCGGGCCCCCACCGCCGGTGCCGCTCGAGCCTTTGCTGCCTTGCGAGCCACCGGAGGACGAGTTTTGAGAGGAAGGTTGCTCGTGGCCCGGCGCATTCGGAAACTCGACCTGGCTCCAGATCCCGCTTGCCCAGTCCGAGACCTTGTCGAACTTGTCGCTGATAGCGCCGGAGGCCTCGGAGAACTTGTGATTCGCGTAGGCGGCGCCGCCGGCGGCCGCGCCCGCGGCGATGGCGAACCCGGAGCGCGCGACGCGGAAAATACCGCCCAGCAGGAACCGGCGCTGGATCACGATCCCACGCTTCCCGAATACGTACGGTCCCGCCAGCGGGTGGTAGTGCAGCGGGTGGTGGTGCAGCGGGGTGGGATACGCGGCGTATCTGAGAATGCGATGGCCCTGGAGGGATACTGCTCGATGCAGGTTAGCGGCAGGACGGACGCCTCCGCTGAAGCGCGCAATGGCCTTGAACGCCATATTCTTCCCCGCAACCGTGGATACCAACCTTGGCTTGATATGTGTTGGCGTGGGGGTTGACTATTTGTCCAAAACAATTCCGGAAGCGACAGGGTTTATTCCAACACCGTTGACACTACTTACGCTTAGGGTGGAGATACTGGCGCAAGTACAAGCTTGGGTAAAGGAGAGAGGGTGCTCAGGTGAAGCGTGATTAGGTGTAGCGTGGGCTCAGGTGAAGCTTGCTTAGGTGAAGCGTGCTTAGGTGGTGAAGTAGGCGGAGAGTATAGGTGCAGCAGTATTGAGGGTGCGGTCGGAGCTTAGGTGGGAGTTTAGGTGCTTAGGCGGTGGGGAGCTTAAGCTGGTGGGTGCTTATGGAGGCGGTGGTGGATGGCGTTATAAGCAGGTAAGGGTTGTGGCTACGTACCCCATATGGCCTAACCCTATCACAGGCGTTATCAACGCATTAGGTGAGTAGTGCTGCCCTCACGCCCCCTCCTCGCCTTCCCTGTCTTCCCATCTTGATACCACATTCATAACCCGCCGACCCGGTTTAGGCAGCAGGGACATACATCGACTACGGATATATAAGATATCAATTGGCCCCTCTGCTGCATCAAATCCGCCCCGCAGCGCTATCAATTCATGAACTTCATCACTCGCGTGTTCCGGCGCAACCCCACCAGCGATGCGTCCGCGCCTGCTCCACCGCGCAAGCGGGCTGCAGACGCGGTTGACAACGGTTTGCGGCCGGCCAAGCGCGTGAAGCAGCAACTGTTCTCCGAACTCGATGCAGCGCGGTCTGCGACTGACGAGCTCGATGCCTGGGCGCGCGCGCTCGAGACGCTCGAGGCCCAGCGCGCTTTCAGCAAAACGGTCACAGACATCCTCAGCTTCTCGGAGCCACTCGAGCTCAATCCCGCCAGCGTCCTCAGCGAGACGCAAGGCGAGACCCAAAGCGAGACTCAAAGCGAGACGCAAGGCGAGGGCCAAATCGCCAGCAGCGAGGCCGAGACCGAGAGCGACTCTGCGTATGAGAGTCTCAGCGACTCCAGCACCGGAGAGAACGACGCGCGCAGCAATGCAAAGCTCGAACTGGACGGCAATCGCAACACTGCTGACGATGCTAGTGTAGACACGACCGCATTCGCGCACCTGGGGTCGGACACTCTCAGCCACGCTTTTGCCGGTGCTCGCGTCGGTGGCAACGATGAGGTAGCCGCTGCTCCTTTTGACGATTGGAGCGAGAGCAAGTGCTGCGAGCTCGCCCAGGACCTTGACACGGAGTCCGAGGGCGAGTCCGAGGGCGAGTCTGAGAGCGAGTCTGAAGGTGAGCCTGAAGGTGAGCCTGAGAGCAAGCCTAGGAGCAAGCCTAAACGGGAGAATGAGCCCTGCTCTGCATTGTGCGCGAGCGCACCGACCGAATCTGAGACGGAAGCGGCCGCGGAACTGGCCGCCGACCTGGCCGCCGACTTAGCCGCGGAGCTGGCGGCGGAGCTGGCTGCTGAGCCAGCTGCTGAGCCAGCTGCTGAGCCAGCTGCTGAGCCGGCTGCTGAACCAGCGCCAGGAGCCGAGACGGAATCTGACATTGAGCATGGGGTGGAGGCCGATTTAGAGCCTGAGACCGGCAAGAATGAGCGCCGTGCAGTGAGATTCCAGGGCGAGTGTGTCAAGCGGAGCGTCATCAGCGACTCCGATGATGAGCCATGCTCGTCCCCTCAGCGAGGACCGGCCACGCAAGCTTACCATGGCAGCGATGACTCTAGCATTGATACCTCCGACGACGACAGCGATCAAGAGAGGAAGCGAAAGGCATGGATCAGCTACAGCAAAGGCTTGTCTGCCACGGAAGCCGAGGCCCCCTCGGCGCACGCTGACCTCGAAATGCGCGATCTAGCTGCCAACACCAGCGACATGGCCACTGACCTGTCTGACCTCGATTCCAACTGTTCTTACTGGGGGTCGAAGACTGAGTCTGAGCCGGAGTCTGAGCTGCAGGACTTGGAGAGCGAATCCGACCTCGACGCATTTTCGCAGGATGATAGCGTGGACTCTGAGACGGACTCTGAGACGGACTCTGAGACGGACTCTGAACTTAGTGCCGAAGATGACGTCGAAATCACTGCTGTTGTGGTTGTTGATCGAAGCGAGGTCATCTGTGACGACGAGGTGTCAGACGCAGACTCAGATGGGGATCCCGGCCCGGACCGGAGTGCCCATGCCGACAGTTACAACCCGTACTTGCTTTATGATCCCTACGCGGACGCGTACTCGGACTCGGACTTGGACCGCGCCTCCGAACGCGTCCAGCCGCTGATCGGCGACGGCAACACTGGGCAGGCCAGTAGCAGGAAAGAGCGCAACGTGGTAGACGACAGCTCGAGCTCGAGCTCGTACGAGGATGCCTACAGCGCCGAGAACTCGTCGGACGAGGCGCCGGAGGAGTACGATGCGTCTAGCCCGCACAGCGTATGGCAGTCGCACAAAGCAGCCTCCACATCGGGCGCGCCCCACCAGCAGCGACGACACTACCGGTTTCGCGGGGACGGTGCGCCGGACGAGGAGGAGCCTGATTACGACTACGAGGACGACGAGGCGAAATTATGGGAGGAGCCGCGCCAGTACGCTGGAAACTCACGAGTGGTTTGGTGCGTGGATCACAGCAATAAGCCATCGAGTTGGCTGTCTAGTAACTCCTGCAAGGTCCACAAGGCGCGCAAGGAGCACCGCCATCACCGGAAAGGCCACGAGCATCGCCATCGCACGCACCACCGCTCCTACGCAGCTGGCTCGGGGCGCGCGCATAAGCACAGGCACCACCGCTGGCACGACGAGTAGCCACCTCAATGTCTCAAACACATGCCGTTCTTGCCTGGTCATTAAGGCACACTCTCGCAGTGCGAGTTGAGGCATCCTCGAGGCAACGCAGTGAGCTGCCAACGATATTTCCCCTAACTATATAAATTCTTCCAATCTCAGCTAAGTTAGCACGAAGTCCCCCGACGCCAACCACGAATCAATGGTTAGACATTCAAGCCATACCAGCTCGTGCACCCCAGCCATTGACTCGCCGATTTTAATCGTATCCGCTTTTCTGCTCAGTTATTACGACCGCATCAATTTACGCATTTCAGGATTACTCCACCAAACAG
Organism: Entelexis gropengiesseri; assembly: GCA_030579755.1. Classification (NCBI taxonomy): domain Eukaryota; kingdom Fungi; phylum Ascomycota; class Dipodascomycetes; order Dipodascales; family Trichomonascaceae; genus Entelexis; species Entelexis gropengiesseri. Next base: position 160,203 of record JAKTRO010000010.1, on the reverse strand, counting down.
TATCAATTGAGGCGCGCTACCACGCTGATCTATTTCGACACACGATGTGGAATTGAGTCGTGGACGTGCTGGGGCTCGTTGGCAAGCTAGCACCGCTCGCCTTCTGGAAGATTCTCATGTAAGCAATATATAATCATCGGGCGGGTGGTTAGCGGACCCCACCCACTACACACGCTGGGAAGCCCCCTCCACCAAATATGAGCAGCGCAGACGAGTATAAGGCGCAAGGCAACGCGGCGTTCGCCGCCAAGAAGTTTGAAGAGGCGGCCGAGCTGTTCACAAAGGCAATTGAAGCGTCGCCAGCCCCGAACCATGTTCTGTATTCGAACCGCTCGGGAGCATACGCCTCGCTCAAGGACTACGAAAAGGCGCTGGCCGATGCAGAGGAGACCGTGAAGCTGAAGCCGGACTGGGCAAAGGGATACAACCGTCTTGCCGCGGCGTACCACGGCCTGGGCAACCTGTCGAAGGCGGTCGACAGCTACGACGAGACGCTGAAGCGGGACCCCGCCAACGCGCAGGCGCAAAAGGGCAAGAAGGAGGCCGAGGACGCGATCGAGCAGTCTTTGAACGGCGGACAGAACCCGCTCGACGGGCTCAGCAAGATGTTCACCGACCCGCAGAACCTGCTCAAGCTGCAGCAGAACCCGCGCACGCGCGAGTACATGAAGGACCCCTCGTTTCTGAAGAATCTTCAGGAGACTGCGCGCAACCCGATGGCCGCGCTCACCGGGCAGGCCAACGACCAGCGCGTGGTCGACGCTCTGAGCGTCATTCTCGGGATTTCCACTGACGGCGCCGACAGCGGCGCAAGCGACGTTCCGATGCCGGATGCCGAGCCCCCCAAGCCGGCTGCCAAGCCGACCCCCAAGCAGCCCGAGCCGGCGGAGCCTGAGCCCGAGCCGGAGTCTAGCACCAAGGCGGCGGCCGACAAAGAGAAGGCGGCGGGCAACGAGCTGTACAAAAAGCGCGAGTTTGATGCGGCAATCGCGCACTACGACCAGGCGTGGGAGCTGCACAAGGACATCACGTACCTCAACAACCGGGCGGCGGCCGAGTACGAGAAGGGCGACTACGAAGCCGCGATCAAGACGGGGCTGGTTGCCGTGGAGGAGTCGCACGAGCTGCGCTCGGACTACAAGACGGTTGCCAAGGCGCTGGCTCGAATTGGCAGCAGCTACCTCAAGCAGGACAAGCTGAAGGAGGCGATCGAGTACTTCGACAAGAGCCTGACCGAGCAGCGGTCGCCGGACGTGCTGAACAAGCTGCGGGCGGCGCAGCGCGAGCTGCGCGTGCGCGAAGAGCAGGCGTACATCGACCCCGCGAAGTCCGACGAGGCGCGCGAGGAGGGCAACGCGCTGTTCAAGGAGGGCAAGTTCCCCGAGTCGGTGAAGACGTACACTGAGGCGGTGAAGCGCAACCCCAGCGACCCGCGCGGGTACGCGAACCGCGCAGCGTCGCTGCTCAAGCTAATGAACTATCCCGACGTGGTGCGCGACTGCGACAAGGCCATCGAGCTCGACCCGCAGTTCTTCAAAGCGTATACGCGCAAGGCGACGGCGCTGAACATCATGAAGCAGTACCGCAAGGCGATGGACGTGCTCGAGCAGGCCCGCGCAATCGACACCGAGCACAAGCACACGCGCGAGATCGAGGAGCTGTACCACAAGGCGTCGACATCGCGGTTCGAGGCGCTGCCCGGCGAGACCGAGGACCAGCGCGCGGAGCGGCTGTCGCAGGACCCCGAAATCGACGAGATCCGCCGCGACCCGGTGATGAACACGATTCTGCAGCAGGCGGCGCAGGACCCGGCGGCGCTGCAGGACCACATGAAGAACCCCGAGGTGCGCCGCAAGATCAACTTGCTTGCGGCGGCAGGGATCATCCGCACCCGCTAGACGTCGCGCGCTAGCACAGGCCTCCTGGCAGTGCCCGGTAAGTCTAATGTAAATATTCATTTAATTGAGCTAGACCATGTTGGTGCGAACACATTAGTGAGAGCAGGTTAATGCGAGCATGTTGGTGAGAACATATTGGTGTGAGCATAATGGTGCGACATATTGGTGCGAACATAGTGGTGCGACATATTGGTGTGTTCGATTGTGGTTTTCTTGTGGTATATATTTGTGGTTCTATTTGTGGTTTTGGCACCGCCGATGGCCAAAGCGTGGGGGTACCGTATCAGCTGACATCGCGTCAACCGAAATATGACAGAATAGTCAACCGCCGGCAGAGGACCCGGCTTTGCGTAAAATTTCATTGGCGCAAATGAGCACTGTGCAAATGCGCGCGGCCGAAATCGCCGGAGCCCCGGCGGTTCCACCTGTGTCCGAAACCCGCGCCACCGGCAAAGCCACTGCCGGCCTGATTGTCCAGCAGACCACTTACAACCTGTCCAAGGCCATTTTCAATTTCAGCCCGCCCACGTTTGATCTCGACGGGGGCCTGAACCAGTGGCATGCGCGCGCAGATGCCAATGCTGCGGGGGTTGTCCCCGAGCTGTTCCCGCTCGAAACGCGTGTGGGCGCGTCAATGGCGCTGCTCGGATACCTCAACTCCGCGCCGTCCACGGGCCTCACCTCGGTGGTCGCTGCCTCCGGCACGATCAAGGTCATGGAGCCCGTGCTGGCCCGCCACCTTGACCAGCTGCAGGACCACAAGGTCGCGTTCCAGGTCGCTGCCGCCGACTACGACTTCGCCTCGGGCTCGTTGGTCGCCGACACCGTTTCTGTTGGCCGCATCGCCCGCAGCCTCGGCCTCCCGCTGCTAGCGTCGAGCCTCGCGCTTCCCCACGACGCGCAGGCCACCTCGTTCCTCACCGCGGTCGTCGCCAGCAATGTGGCTCCGGCATTCCACGTCTACGACGGCATCCGCGGCACACGCCAGGCGTTCACGCGCGCCCAGCCGCTTCCGGCAGCGCCGCTGCCCACGGCCGCGTCGTTGCTCGACGCGTTTGAGGCCACGAACCGCGTGCTCGGCACGTCGCTCGCTCCGTTCGAGTACTACGGCCCGAAACAGCCCCATACCGTGTACGTGACGCTGGGGGAGCCCGACGTGCTGGCTGCACAGTCCGACTCCGTCGGCGTGATCAATGTGCGCCTGTACTCGCCGTTCCTCCGCGAGCAGTTTGTTAGCGCTCTGCCGTCCACGGCCACGCAGGTGGTGGTTGTTGGCAAAACAGACGACCTCTACAAGGACGTCAGCGCCACGGTCCGCCTCCACTTCGGCTTCAAGAGCGGGCCGCTTGTGCAGAGCGTGGTCACCGGGTTCTCCGACCGCCCGTTCGTGCCGGCGCTGCCTGAGACGGGGCCGGTGCTCAAAGTCTGGGACCTCGACAAGAGCTCGGCCGCTAGCGCCGCAGCCACTCTTGCGGCTCCAGTGCCCGAAGCCAACGTGTTCACCCGCTTCGATAACCTGGTGGCCGGCGGGGCTGTGCAGACCGATCTGCGCCTGCAGTTCGAGAACCAGTTCTGGAACGCCGAGGCTGCTGATATAGTCTACGTGCACAACGCCAGCCTGCTAAGGTCCTACGACGTGACCGAGACTGCGCGCGAGGGCGGCGTGCTTGTTGTCGCGGCCGCTTCTGACGACGACCTCGCCAAGGCAGTCCCGGGCCAGATTAAGCTCAACGCCTACGCTAAGGGGCTCAAAATCTACCGGATTGACTATGCTAAGATCGAGACCGGCAACACGCAGGGCCGCACCATCTCGATGGCGGCGCAAGCCGTGTTCTGGCTGCTGGCCGGCAGCAATGTCGACACCGCCACCAGCCGGATCGTCCACGCTAATGGCCGGGACACTGAGCTGGTTGCCGCAACTGTCAACAAGATCGTTACCACCGTCAACGACACGGCGCTCGTCCGCGTGGCCTTAGAGGTCGTGGCCGAGTGGGCCAAGGTCGAGATTTCCGACAAGGAGAAGGAGCTCACGTTCGCGCCGGTGGCCGCCGTGTCAAGCTTCGTGCCAGTGGAGCACGCTAGCACTGCCACCGACGACGATGCCGTGGAGCCCGGCTTATTTGTGGACAACGTGTCCTCGCTGGGGCTCAAGAAGCGGCTTGTGTTCCGCGAGGCATTCCAAGAGCGCACGACTCTGCGCCCGGACGTGCCAGCAAAAACAGCGGTGGCGCGGGTCAAGCTCAACCAGCGGGTGACGCCGGACGAGTACGACCGCCATATTTTCCAGCTCGAGCTCGACATCTCAGGTACAGGCCTCACCTACGCAATTGGCGAGGCCCTGGGAATCCACGCGCCGAACAGCAAGGACGACGTTCTTGCTTTCTTTGAGTGGTACGGGATCGACCCCGAGGAAATTGTTGGCGTGCCGTTGCCCGCCGCGCCCGAGGGCGACGACCGGTCGAAAGCGTACCGCACGGCGTACCAGCTGTTCCGGGACAATCTCGACGTTTTTGGCAAGGTCCCCAAGCGCTTCTTCGAAATGCTCGCCGCATACGCTAGTGATGCCAAGGAGAAAGCGCATCTCGAGAAGCTCGCTAGTGCCGAGGGCGCCTCCGAGCTCAAATCGCGCACCGAGGAAGACTTTGAGAACTACGCCGACATTCTCCGGGCGTTCCCGTCGGCAAAGCCTCCGCTCTCCGACTTGGTGGACATGGTTGCTCCCCTCAAGCGCCGCGAGTACTCAATTGCCTCGTCGCAGAAGGTCCATCCGAACGAGGTTCACCTGCTGATTGTTGTTGTGGATTGGGTGAACAAGCAGGGTGAGCGACGGTTCGGCCAGTGCTCCAAGTTCCTTGCTGATCTGAAGACCGGCGCGGAGGTTGTTGTGAGCGTCAAGCCATCGGTGATGAAGCTTCCGCAGGACCCTGCAACGCCTATCATCATGGCCGGCCTGGGAACCGGCCTTGCGCCGTTCAAGGCATTCTTGGAGGAGAAAATGTGGCAGCGCGACCAGGGCCACAAGATCGGCGGTGTTTACCTGTTCCTTGGATCGCGTCACCAGAAGCAGGAGTACCTGTACGGCGAGCTGTTTGAGGCCTACAAGGCTGCCGGGATTCTCACGCACATTGGCGCGGCATTCAGCCGTGACCAGCCTGAGAAAATCTATATCCAGCACCGGATCCAGCAGGCGCAGGAGGATCTCGTCGATGCGTTTGTTAACAAGAACGGCAACTTCTACCTGTGCGGACCCACGTGGCCCGTGCCAGATATCTCTGCCGCGCTGACGGAGATCGTCCAAGTTGGCGCATCGCGGAACGGCACGGCTGTTGATGAGTCGCGCCTCATTGAGGACCTTAAGGAGCAGGAGCGGTATATTCTGGAGGTCTACTAGACTTCACCGTTAAAATAGAATAAGATTTTCATAAGCCATTAATTCTAATTCCGCTGCTATCAGCATCCTTATTATGCCAGCACCACCGCCAGCCTTTCTGCAATAAGGGTTTTTTACTAAGTTAGCGAGCGCGTTAGGTACGAGGCAGAGCCGTTTCACCCACCACCCCTAGTGCCAGATGGACACACGGCCAACTAGATCGATGTAACTGCCCGTCTAGTTTAAATTAAATCACGAGCCCCACACTCGAAACTGCTAAATATATCTAAACCTTTTGGTAAGTAGGCCGGTCGTCTGCAATTAACAGATTGACGTGCGCATGACTAACCACGACGTGTTTCGCGTGTCGGCCGCGACATCTACCTACAACAACGCCAGATCCTGAGGTCCGCGATCAAGAGCACAGCCATGGGTGACGGCGAGGTGTTCCGCAGAGAATCCAAACGATGGGTCGCGCCCCATAACTCTTACGACGGCGACGATTGGGGAGAGTACGACGAGTACGACGACTATAGCGAGCACGGCGAGTATGGCGAGGAGCCCAAGGAGCCCAAGGCCTCGCTTCCCTCGGTCCACGGCGCGCCGAACCTCAAATCGATCGGCGAGGAGGACGATGGGGCACCTAGTGAGCAGCAGCTATCGCAGCCGGCACCGGCACCAGCACCAGCACCAAAGCCGGCAACCACGCAGAGACGCATGTCACAGAAGCGAAAAGAGGTCCCATCGGCCGTCCAGCCGCAGATAAAGCCGCTGAAGGAGGAGTCCGAGCTTCCCGTCGAGACAATAGCGCCGCTGTCGCACTCCAAGTCGAACTCAGTAGCCAGCGCCAGCAGCTTCCCGCCGCCTACCGACGAGACTTCCGGGGCAGCCGCTTCTAGAGCGCTGGAGCAGGCTGCAAATGACCCTCACGAGCTGGGCCGATCAGACGACGCCGATCACCAGGAGCAGCTCGAGGAAGAGTCGGGAGGCAGCCTGCAGGATATCTACGGATTCTACGAGTCGCGCTATCCACAGCATCCGTACTCCGCCATGGCTGCGGGGGGCAGCGGCGGCGGCGGTAGCCCGAATCACACGGAAGACTACTCGGATTCGACGGCGTCGCTCTCGACGGGCCGCCGAAGCCTCGAGTCAGGACTCCAGGATAGCACCTATAGCAGCAGCAGCGCTGCGCGGAGCGAGAAGCCCGCACCTACGGACTACCAGTCCGGGCTCGACCAGGTCCCCGAGGGCGAGGAGGCGCGCGAGCCTGCCACGCCGAGGCGCGGCGGCGACGCGCCGCAGTACGCCTCCGACGTCGGGGAGTCGCCGTTCGTGGTCCACACCGTCGAGCGCCTGCACATCGCGAAGTCGGCGGACGCAACGCTCGACGGCGACTCGCCCGAGCGGCCCATCAGTCACATTGACCCGGACATTGCTGAGATGTACCAAGGCACCTCGGCATTTTTGAACCGCCCGATCTCCACGTATCAGTCGCAGCCGCTGTCAATGCGAGAAATCAGCGACGCGAGCATCCGCGAACTGCTGACCCCGCAGGCGGCGCAGAACGAGTTCGAGGCTTCCCCCTCTTCCGGCGTCCCCGAGGGCGGTGTGCCGTCGCTGCTAGTCACTGAGGCCAGCCCCGAGCGCACAGCGACTCGAACCGTAACCAGAAGCAGTGACGGCACCAGCACCACTGCCAGTCGCGCCGAAACATCGCAAGAAAGCTTCGCGAACGATCACGACTATGTAGACGCCGCCGGCGAGTCCGACAATGATGGAGACGCCAGCAGCAGCGACAACGACGTAATGTCCCTCGACAATTATGTGAGCCCGGACGCGGTGGGCTCGGATACCACCGAGCGGAGATTTGGCACCGCCGACGGTGATGAAAAGAATGAGAGAACTGAGAGCGTCTCCGACAGAGAGCCACCGAGCCTCGCCAAGTACGAGGCGGAGCCATTCATATTGCCGAGCGAGCGTAACCGGCTCCAGCCCTCGCTCTCGGCGACCTCGGATGCTGCCGAGCCCGATTCGGCAGGTGTGTCAGTCACCGCCTCAGCCATGAGCGAAGACACGCGCGACAGCGCAGCAACCGACGCCGGAAGCCGCCACAAGCGGGGCGAGTCGCAGACCAGCGGCACGTCCGCTGCAACTGGCGCAACTGGCGTCACTAGCGAAACCGGCGCAACAGACTCAGCTGCCTCGGATATCGGCGCGCGCGACAGCGACGTCGCCTCGCCTAGCAATTTCGCGCTGGCGGCCGCCAGCTCGGATACCATGGATGCCCCTACAAAGGAGGTTCCACCTGCTATTGAAAGTGCAGAGGGGCGTTTGGCCCAGGACAATGTGCTTCAGGATAATGTGCTTCATGACAACGCACTCCATGACAACGTGCCAGGACCCCAGTCCGTTGCCGCAAAGGTCAAGCGCCCGCCGCTCGTCGACTTCACGGCCCTGCTCAATAATTCCGGCGGCTCGAGCGAATCGCGGTGTGAGCAGCTCAGACTTCTGCGGACCCGGGAGGCCGAATACTCGTCTGGACTGGAGACATGGCTCACCACCACCTACGCTCAGATCGACATGAACGTCAAGGTGTACACGAACGGCATCCCTGATACGACCCAGCCAATACCCAGCCATTACCACGATACCACAGCGACAATTGCTACGGCAAAAATGTCGAGCGTGGTGCACTCGTCTGCCACAAACACAAAGGAAAAGCTCGGCAAAGTGGGCAACAAGTCAAAGAGCTTCTTTGCCAAGGTCATGCGGTAGCGTGCTCACTCGCCTCTTCACATATTACATGCATTTATTATTTGTTATTAGTGATCTGATGTCCATTGCGACTATGGTATAGGCATGCTCTGAGCCGCAGTACCCGGCGGGAATCGTGATCAGGCAGCACCAGTCTGCGATCGAGGTCTCCCACCGCCCACTGGTGGATGCCACCGCGAATGCTGATGCCGATGCCGGCCTCGTCTGCTGATATTTATCAGCACCCCCAGAAATTACCCAGTCGGTCGTAGATTGAGCGACTCGGCTGCGACGGGAGTGCATCGGGCGAGGATACTGCCACTCTTCCTTGCTCAATCTGGAAACTCCGGTGGTCAGATAAGATGCGGGCAGTGGTTGCTCCAAGAGCCCGCCAGGCGTCTCAAGTGCCCTGCCTCCGTACCCTCCGGATCTATAAAAGACGCTGAGTTTGATCACATCCGAATCATCTCTCAGTCTCATCCTCCGATTGTAATGAACGCCTTGTTTTTCGCCGCTCTCTCTCTGGTTGCCGCTGTTCCGCTTCCTGTGAACACGGAAAACAGCGCCCCGGTCATCACCACCGAGGGTCTGCAGCCGCTTCTCTACAGCGACAAGGACGGCAATCTCTACATTGAGGGCGAGAACAAGGAGAAGCTTCTTGGCCTCACTGTCCAGGAGATTGCCCAGCGTCATGAGCTCACCAAGCACGCTCTGAAGACCACCCAGCACTTCAGCCTTGGCGGCGAGGTCCACTGCGCCCCGGGTCCAGAGCCATGCTACGATCCATGCTACGAGCCTGAGCCGTGCTCCGATCCCTGCGCTTCTAGCTGCGGCTCGTGCGACTGGAAACTGCGCCACAACTGCTTGACGAAATGGCTGTTCCCGTCCACCTACTGCCCGAGCAACTGGGGCTGCTATGGGGCTAACTGCGGCACTGGCTGCGGCGGTCCTAGCTGCGGCAGTTCTTGCTGTGCCGATGCGGCCGCGTGCCTCTGCCCCTCTACCTGGGGCTGTAACGACGGACCGAACTATTGCGAGCCCCCTGTCCCCCCTCCGTGCGATCCCATCCCGCCTCCTTGCGGTTGGTAATGTGTGAAGACTGCCAAGTAGGCGGGGGCTAGCCGCTATGAGATCCAGCAGACGTAATCGATCGATTAGCGTCCTGGGCCCAGCCTGCACTGCAGCGGCTCTTTGCAACGCGCTCCGTCCTCGGCATAGCCCAGCAATCTCCACTCGTTCTAAATCCTGCTAGTACTCTCCCTTTCTATAGTCTGACGATGTTGCCGAATTCGCATTTGCTCCGGTTTGCTTCGAGCTTTCATGAGAGGAAGTAGCTTGAGAAGTGAAATTGGAAGTTATTATGAACACGAATTAGTTAACAAATATAAATAGTATTTTAGTTGGAGCGAGAAACGGCAGTGGCAGCTGGGTTTTCTGCTCGCGACCGCGCCCATCACTCTTTTTGCTGAGCCCATGGCTAGAGGTGCGTCCGCACGCGTTTCGCCGACGACTCGTATATGTCATCACTACTATCATCGTCGTCCGAGCTCATCATGGATCTTTTACCGAGGAAATCACGGATTACACAGAACAGCTCTGCGCCGTAGAAGTCTATGTGCTTCCAATAATACGCAACGCGGTACAGGTCGTTGAGCGAATGGATCTGATGCGCCTGCTCTGCGATGGCGTCCACGTATATGTCGTGCAGAATCATCGAGTTTCGGGCGCAGTTCTCGCTAAGGCCCAATTGCTGTGCCATGCTTTCTCTCCAATCGAGCAAAGCGTCTCTGATTTGCACATGCGCGAAGTCCTGCATTGTCGACTCGATCTGGTGTGAATTGTGCAATTTCGATCGATCGAGGAACGCGCTCGGCTTCTATATCGACAAACTCCTCGCTCAGGTGATCCGTCCCGATGTAGACCATCGCGGGGATTTTAATAAAACGGTCAGCTGATACGCGGCCGCTTCGCCTTACCCTGCCACTTCATCTACGGATTACCTCACCACGGATATGACCGCCTGCGTACCACTTGCGTGCTGCAGTGCCGGTCATGGGGTCGGGCCACCAGGGTCGGGGTAAATGACTAATGGCGATGACCCGTCGCGTCTCCAGCCCAAGCGATTGATTGCCCTGGCCCAGCTGTATGCCACAAACGTGAACGCCGGCTAGATATCGAGTACGGACTGTGAAAGCTGAGCTCCAATTGATCATCAGGAGTTAAAGAATTCGAGCCGACATAAACCGATCAATCCAGGGCAAGAGCAATGCCAACCCACCGCGGCGCTGAACCGATTTCCACGGTCCAGCTGCGGACTTTTAAAGTCTCTAAATACATGTTCTGCCATCCCGAGGCTGTGGTGATCCGCCGCGGCCAACGGAAGATGCTACGGTGGCAGCATTTAGTCGGCTCTGGTGAGCTGGTCTTATGCGTGAAGCTCAATGATGAAGAGCGCTCCGCGCCAAAATCGGTGGGGGTCTACTTACGCAGTTACACATTTGAGCTGCTTGATCCGTTCGAAATGCTTGCTGCGAATCATCACCTCTCGGTGATGTGGACGGACAACTGGCTCGCATTCAAGTGGACTACCAAGAAGGGCAAAACTCGGTTCCAGGTCCAGCTTGCCGAAGCTGAAGACGTCAGGTACATTGTCGGTTTGCTCAAGCGGAGCGCATGCCGCGTTGAGCACCGCGTTCTCTGCACACCGAAAGTCCTGCCGAGCCTGTCCCAGGATCTGGAAGCGGAAGGGCCAAACGCAACGGTTGACGCATCTCAGGAGACCGCCGTAATCACAAGCAATGCATGGGCTCCTAACGCTACTCCCAAGCTCTCTCAAGAAGCGCGTTTAGCCATTGACTCCTGGAGCCTGTCCCAGCAGGCTCCCTCTTTGTGTGATGAGCCACCGCTGAGCCAGGATTTGTTTGGCGCTCGATGTGAGCCACTGATCCAATTTGAGCCCCTGGGTCCAGTTGGGAGCCAGACTCAATTTGGGAGCCAGACTCAGTTTGGGAGCCAAACTCAGCCTGAGCGTGCTCCCGCAACCAGATTGCCTTGGACTGCGCTGCCGTGCCGGTCGAGCTCGCTCGTGAGCACATCAATCGCAAGCTCAGCAACTGGAAGTGTTTCTGTGTGCCGGTCCCGACGCTCGGGCCTGTCGTCGCTCGTGCGGTCCGTATCCATGCGTAGTGAGCGGTTGCGCGAGCTACCAGCCGGCGGAGGAGGATCGATCGATGGCCTCATTGCCACGCAAAAGCCGCTGCATCTTGCCATCAAATCCTACGCGTTCACCGATTGTGAGAAGCACCGCCACGGCTCGAGCGCGCTGCCGAGGTGGCACCACATGGGGCTCATATCCGATCTCTGCCTGACGCTAATTCCGGCCACGCGTCCAGTTAATCAACCGCTGGTGCTGCTAACACGCGGTGCAACCGTGCTTGCTGAGTTTGTACCGCACCCAGGATACCTCAGGGCATACGTTGGATCAGGGGTTCTGGGGTTACGGCAGTGCGGGCAGCTGCCAAACGGGTTGACTGCACATGTGCAGCTCCATATGGCTCACGCAGCGGTGCTTACGGCGTGTAAATGGCTGAACTTCTGGGAGGTGCCAGTGGAGGATCCGGGAATGCCCAGCCTGGCAACCGAATCGACGCACATCAGTGCGGCCAACGCATGGCCGTGGAGTGCAGGCAGCTCCACGAGCCTCGTGTCGCGCAGCACGCGGGCGTCGCGCTACACCACAAAGCGCGCCCACCGGTTCCCGCCGATTTACTGCTCCCAGCTCCGCTATAAACCGCGCTAATTTATCTACCTAATATAATCACTGCGAATCTTACGACCGAGTCATGCACAGTCGTATCATCTTCGCAGCTGCTGCCTGCTTTGCCTCTCTTACTTACGTGTTATGCCCACCGCCCCCCTACAGCCCCGAAATAACTAATCTACTTGGACGAGAGGAGCACCCACCGCACCCACCGCTTTGGGCGAATTGACAAAGCCCTGGGGGAATTGCGCCAGCTAGCAGGATTGTGCGGGCATGAACAGCTCCAAATCCGATGAGAAGGACACTGACGCCGCAGAATCTCCTGACCCACATGAAATCAGGGCGCTGTGCGAGGCCATCTCAATGGCGCTCGAGCAGCGCGCCGCCGTCAACTCATACAAATACGACTCGTTCAACGAGGCTGCAGCGCTCGCGTTTGCCGCGCCTGCCCAATTCTCGCGGTTTGCGGGGCCGATGACCGCGGCCAATGGGCTGGTGACGCGGGCAATTGGCGCTGTAGCCCGCGACGCCGACGCCGGCTCGTTTGTTCTGGAGTACGCGGCTCAATGGCTGCCGCATGTATCCGGAGCCACCCCCTCCGTGGCCTGGGGGCTGGTTGATCTGGTGGAGGCAGCGATCTGGAGCATGGACACCCAGTTTACAGCGTTGAGAGCAAGCCGGCTGCTGCTTATTTCGTATCTCAAATCGAGCCACCGAGAGCGGGATCCGCAGCATAGCCTAGCACTGGTACTCTTGGCCACTCCGCTCAAGCCGATGCATGTCAAGGGTGTTATCAGCGGCGTGCCTATTCTGCCGCAGCTGCTGATATTTATGGGCCAAGATAGCTCGCCGCAGCTGAGCTTGGAGCTGGACATTGAGGCGATGTACTGGTCGGTCAACGACCACACGCGCCTAGTGGCTAATGCGCTATACGGCGTTCGCGCGCCAACGCTGCTGAAGCTGCTCGATGGTCTAGTACTGCCCCCCAGCGGCGAGGGCGCGAGCGAGCCTTGGCGCTTGACGGACGCCATCACCGTGACGAGCCGCATCTCGACATGCGATCTGGTTGCGCTGTTTCTGCTTTCGCACGCGAGCGACGCGCGATCGGAAGAGCTGGGGACCAGCGTCCACCAGCTGCAACAGCTGCTTCCGCTGGTGGTGTCGGAGTACGCGCGCATCGACGGCCCCGTGCCGGTGATCCGCAACCAGCTGCAGATTGTTCTGGATGCGACAATCTGGCTTCTCGCCGCGCAGGAGCGGGCGTTCATGCCGCAAACCGAGGAGCTGACGCGGGCGGTGGTCAGCAGCTGCAAGCCTGCGGTCGAGATTCTGTGCGCGGGCGCCGAGAAGTTCAAGGCGCACACCTGTGTTGGTGCGTGCGCGCTGCTGCGGTCGAACGCGCGCAACGTCTACTCTTTGAGAACCGAGAGCATTGTGGGCGCGGACCAGGTTGACCGGTTCTGCTTTGCGCTGAAGCGGCTGCTGCTCGAGAGCCCCGAGCACGGCGTGGACGAGGCGGTTGCCGGGCTGCTGTGCAACCTGCTGATCTCGTTCAGCCCGCTCCGGCAGCCGCTCATTGAGCTCGAGATCATTCCGAGTTTGTGCGAGGCGCTGTACCGCAGCCGCACGCCGCAGATGTTTCGCAACGTGCTGTGGGCGCTGAGGAATGCGTGCGCGATGCACGAGTCGCTGGAGATCGAGGAGCTGTCGTTCACGAGCCTGGACCGGGTCGGGCTTCTGAAGCCGCTGCTCGAGAACCAGGACATGGAGGTGACGCGGCTGTTTTGCGCCCTCCTCGGCAATGTCTCGCCAACAAGCATGGTCAAGCTGTACGGGCTGGTTGGCGGGCAAAGCGTGGTGGTTGATTTTCTGGCAGAAAGGATGGCGTGCGGGCCGTGGCCGGCAGAGGTGCAGGAGGCCGCGTCGCGGGCGCTCAGCAACATCACCAGCGCCGGGATTGTGGACGACGACGCGGACTCGGATCCGTTTTCGCGGCAGCTGTGCCGCACCATGACGAGCTGTCTGAACAACCCCGGGGCGTCGACCGAGCTGTTGGTGAACATCGGCAACATGATCGTGAATCTGATGCGGGTTGCGCGGGCGGCGGATCCGGCGACGCCGCGCAACTTCTTCGCGATCAAGCAGGATCTTGAGCCGGCCTTAAGCGCGATGTCGCGGCGGGCGCGGGGCGGGATGATGCTGCAAGAGGGGGTGTACGATGCGCTGAAGCTGGCGGACGACAAGCCTTTGGCCATCCGGAACAGCCTAACGTCTGCGCGCAATGCGCTCGAGATGGTGATTTCGACTATATAAGCGTGTGCGTGGCCCCGCATCAAACGCATCCACGGCGCCGCAACGCAAACCGAGCCAGCATGCCCCATTAGCATGCCCCATTAGCATACCACCGCACAAGCATACCGCCGCACCAGCGTACTGTCGCACCACCACCCCAGCACACCATCACAACACACCAGCGCAACACACCAGCGCAACTTAGCAAATATACACAAATTAATGCTAGCAATTAAAACCCCGCTGCAGGTCAGTCAGCCTTCTTCGCCGCGGCCTGGCGCTTGGGCTCGAACGCGGCCGGCGAGATCTGCAGCGAGCTCACCGCGCGCAGCGCAACTATAAACACGCTCAGCACCAGCACCGAGGCAATCAGGCCCATGAGAATCGCGGGAGACACAAACTGGTAGTTCCGCAACACCGATTCGTAAGGCAACGGCTCGGATGGGCGGTCGCCCGGCTCTGCCGCGGTGTCGGTAGGCGGGGTGGTGCGGTACACGAGCAGGAAGTTCGGCGAGGGCAGGTGCCCGATCACGTCTTCGAGCATGGTGTCGACCTCGGTGGGCGTCTTCTCTGTGTCCGAGAGGTCGAGTTGAAGCATGCGCGGGCGCGTGTCGGTGTATGCATCGAACGCGCCGGTGGCCGCATCGACGCTCACCGTCTCGGCATGGCACAGCTCACTGATGGATCTGAAGAAAGTGTGCTCAGATTCAGCGAGCTGGGGGTCGTCGCCGTCCCGCGCGCTGTGGATAAGAGCGGCGTCCTTGGCCTTCTCGGCAGCCTTGGTGAGCCATGGCATCGTGCGCGCGCTGACGTCGCGCTCGTGGACATGCGGGTGCTTGACAAAAACGTAGGCGTCGTAGTCACAAACGACCATTTCGTCGAGAACAATCCCGTTGAATGCCGAAAACATTGTCGGCGCAACCATTCGGCGGCGCGCCTCCGGGGATGAGCGCAGAGGCTGGTTCTCGGAGATCACGACGAGCGGCGAGGTATTTTTCAGCGCCGAGACGGGCCCGGCCAAGCTGAGCAGAGCCGCCGCGAGTCCGCAGATCCCACCGACGTGCATTGTCCTACTTCTGTGCCTGGTCGCTCGCCAGCAGTAGGCGGTCGGGGGAGCTTGGGCCCCCCCCAGCGGGCACGGGCATGCGGCACAACATATGGTCAATGGGCCTCACACCGCGGCTGCCGCAGTTGGAGCACTTCACTTGGAGCAGCACCGCTGCACCGCTGCCTGCCGCGCGCTGGCACGCTCATTAATTACAATTTTTCTAAATTTACAATAAGTTAGCTGTCATCGGCGGCTACTCGGCAGCCTCGCCGGCCTCGTCCGCCACATCGTCCACAATCGCGCTCGCGACCTTCCACACCTCCACAAGCGAGTCCTCAGACACAGACGCCAGTGTCCAGGGCATGCTCGGGTGCCAGTCGAGCGCCGTGATCGGCGCTAGGTGCCCGCCGTGGATGAACACAAGCTCGGGCGGGCCCTCCTCCTCCTCGGCGGGGCTCTGGGGCTGGCCGTGGAGACTGAGGTCCCACACCTTGACCTGGGTGTCGGAGCCGCCGGTGGCCAGCACGCTCTCGTCGTGGGGCGACCAGGCGACGGCGTTGATGGCGCCGGCGCCGGCCTGCAGGCCCGCCAGGCTGGCGCTGCTCATGCGCACGTCCCACACCGAGACGGCGCCGTCGGCGCTGCCCGTGGCGAGCAGCAGCTCGTTGAGCGGCGAGTACTGCAGCGTCGTGATGCCTGTGGCGTGGGCGTCGGTGATGATGCGCGCGGCGCCCGCGGCGGGCTGGCGCAGGTCCCAGAATCGAATCACGCGGTCCTCGCCGGCCGTCACCAGCTCGTGCGGGTTGAACGGCGCGTGGTCGACGCTGTACAGCGCCGGCGGCACGCTCATGCCGTCGTTGTTTTGGTGCGGCGCGCCCCCCAGCGGCGCGGGCGCGTCGGGCCGCGCAACGTCCCACACCACGGCCTGGCCGTCGGCGCTCACCGTGGCGAGGCCCGACGCACTGTGCCGGCTCCACGACAGCCTGTACACGTCCTTGGTGTGGTGGTTCAGTGACACCTCGTTGTTTTCGTGGGCAAACACCTTCACAAACCCGTCCTTGCCGCAGCACGCGATGTCGCGCGGCGACACCGGCGAGTACCGCGCGCAGAACGGGAACTGCGCGGCGCCCAGCGGCAGCACCAGGTCCGTGTTCACCACGCTCAGCGTCTGCTCGCGGAGCTGCTCGGGCCGCGCGTCCGCCCGTGGCAGATCGCACTTCGCTTGGTACACCGTGTTTGCGCCGCCCAGCATCTCGCACGAGTTCAGCAGCAGCGTGTACGTGTCAAACGCATCGCCGGCCTTGGCGGTTGTGTACGGGGCGGTCGGCGGATACCACTGCACGCTGGTGGACGGGCTGAGCACCGCCTTCGACACGCAGATGTCGTACAGAAATGGTGACTGCTTCTTCCAGATCTTGTACTCCTCGTTCCGGATGCGCTCCTGCTCGTCCCCCCGGAGCGCCTCCGGGGCCGGCGCGCTGACTCCCTCCGCAGTCATGGTTGGATTCGCGCGCTGGGTCTCTCTCCTCGGAGCCTGGCCTAGAGCGGTTGGAGCCCGGGTGGAAGGTGCAGGCGGGTCACATAAGCAGCCTCCGGCGCCCAACGCTGCACACCGGCGCCCAACGCTGCACCGGAGCGGTTGGAACCATGGAAATGAACAGTAGCGACACAGTTCAAAGAGAACAGCGTAAACAGCGTAAGCACGCACGTATCTGCTGCACACTACACTTACTTGCCTAGCCTCACACATCAGGCCTCTCAATAAGGACACAGACCCATTAGAACTGCAGCAACCATGGCTGGCCATTTAAATCCATTAAGAAAATATAATAAAATATGCAACGGTGCACAAGCCTTGTTTTGTTTTTGTACAGGCCGCGCTGGCGCTCCGCGGCGGCTCAGCGCAACATGACAGCTTCGCGCATCGCGGCAGCTTAGTCGCCGCGCTTCCGCTTGGCAAGACGGGCACCAGTGCCGAAAATCTTCTTGCCGCGGTTCTTCTTCTGCGCGCGCTGCTGCTTCGAGACCTTGTCGACCTTCTCCGACAGGCCGTAGCGCACAAGGCGGTAGCGGGGCTCGAACTTCTTCATCGACTCCGCAGAGTCGTAGACAAGACCGAAGCCGGTGCTCTTGCCACCACCAAACTGGGTCTTGAAGTGGAAGACCGACACGGCGTCCTTGTCGGCCTTGTAGAACTGGGCGAGGCGCTCGCGCAGCTCGTCCTTCGAGACGTTGGGCCGCGTGGGGTGGATCACATCAATGACAAACTGGGAGCGGGCCAGCAGCGGGTTGCGCTGGAACTTGCGGATGCGCAGCGTCACGGCGTCAGACGACATTTTCCTATATTCAACTCTAGGGATCCGGTCGACCTCAGATCTAGAGATTTTCAGTTGCAACACCGCGCCAGGCTCCCCGGGGGAGGGTCCCCTGACCCGCCCGCGTCAGTTGGGAGAATGTGACTTTTGCACACTCACATCTCTCGAGAGCCCTAACTGGATGTGTTTAGTCACAAAGCCCTAGCTCGGGCTCGCCGCCGCCAGTCTGCCGCTGCCGTACTACCGCTGGCTTGGCCACCCCGCCGCCGCTGCTGCTGCGCGCCCGCGCCCACGACGCGGCAAAACCACACCACCAGTTACGGCCCAGGCATCCATAGCTGCCGTGCCAATTTGAAATGATCAACAAATCATTGGTTACCTGCTTCTGTACGCAATTGCTAAAACCTGTCTACCCCGCACCGGATTGCTATCCAATCATGCTGTGGCGATTGTGCCATTCAAATGCTTGCAATCGTATTAGCGGTGCTCACTGATGTGTCACCTGGCAGCGGCACCGGGCGCGGTTCCCACTTAGATGTCATCTCCATTGCTTATGCGGCACTTGGCTAGCGCTTCCACGACTACTTTTCCAACAAATTGGTGATCGCAGGATACCCCAGTTTACGTTAGTACGGTAACGCGCATTGCACCTGCCATTGTTCCTTCATCACCTCTCCACACATCACGAGTCTCCTGCGGATAAACAGATGCCATATCAAGCCGGTAAACCCTTACCCTAACGCCATTCTCCCTCCACTGGTGGTTGAAGCGACCTAAACGACGTAAACATATCGACAAACTCCCCCCAACGGCGATGAGCGGGGCCGACGCAAAAAGCGCAACTGTCGACGCGACAAAAGACGCCGTACAGCATGCAGAACAGAAGGCGGATCAGAAAGCTAACAGCGTGAAAAAGGAGGCGTCCGACGCGGAGAAGGCCGCCGCCGAGCAGTCGCAGTCTCTGACCGAGGAGATCGAGCAGCTCGCCGAGACCGCGGCCAAGCGCGCAGGTGAAGTCGTTGGCGCGATCAAGGACGCGTCGTCCAGCGCAGCGCACTCGCTCGGCGCCCGCGCTAAGGAGCTCACCTCCGAGGCCGAGAAAGAGATCGAGAAGGCCACCGAGGCCGCCATTGGCGCGTCAAAGGGCTACTCGGACAGCTTTGTTGAGGAATTGAAGGACCCGGCTATCTCCACCACCGTGCTCTTCACAGCGGTCACTGCCTCGGCCGCATCGACCTATCTCACGCAGCAGCACAAGCAGGGCAAGCTCACGGCTCTGCTGGCTGCCGGCGTGGTGGTCGGCGTTGCTGCGCTCAGTGTCGCTGAGTACTTCTCTGTCAAGGCCTACTTCCGTGGAAACAGCCGCCCTGGCCAGAACTAACGATATTCGACTACCACTTGTATGCATGGATGTACATAAGTAATACGGTCTCCACCTGCGGTCGTTTTCTCTTCGGCGAGCCAATTGAATACAATCACTCCGAGTGCACGGTGCAATGAGGGGACGGTGCAGTGAGGGAACGGCGCGCTGAGAGCATGCATGCGACTGTGGAGGCTCATGACGCGGTTTCGGATCGCCCGCCCTGTGTCATTTCCAGGCCGTCCCCGTCTCGCTCTAGAGGCTAAGACGCGAACATTCTTTTTTCTGCCGCATTCAGTTACTGAGATAAATGAATACCATGTAAAAAGTCAGCTCACATTGGAGCTCTATTCCATCAGCCCTAATAGTGTAGAGCCATTTGCCTGTTCAGAAACCGCTACATCGCCCAACAGCCGACGTCGTCCCGAGCTAATGCTTTCTCACCAAATCGGGGTCAAAGCGCAGGGTCACATGGAGAATAATGCGGAAAGATGATACGGCTTTTCGCGGACCTCTTCAGAGAAGTACTGTAAGCCTTTCGCTCCAATTACGGTTGCCATATACTTTCCACCTATAAATATTCTGCTAGTTGCAGCTACTATACGTCGCTCTCAACTTGGGTTAGCAATCCATTTTTTGCTGCACCGTGTTGAAACCCTAGCGTGTTTCAGAATCCACTGAGGCGAGATCAGAGGTCGCACGGCCGGATATGCAGGAGATCCAGCCCACTTGCGTTACCCAGATCTCAGATACGCAATGGGAAGGCAGGTACGGACCCTAAAAGACAAGTAATGCGGCTGCCGGCGTGCCGAATCGGTTCGTGCACATTTTAAGTTTCCAGAGGCCTCCATCAACCCATAACGGTGCGTACTAGCCTCAGACAGTGTTGGCTGCTCCCCAGCTCAGGATACCGTGCGCGAATTTAAGCTAGATCACCATTTTCTCTTGAAACCCTTTTACCGGCCTATGCAATTCAAGAGGGGTAACATAACTAGCCGATATTATTTTCTGCATGTCTTCGCTTTTCTGAAGAAACGCCTCTCCTGCATATGCCTTGCGTTAGTCCTGGGCTGGCTTGTTATCGTCGGTTCGGCCTCTAGATTGGCTCAGGGCAGGAGGGTTATATGCGCCCTACGTGCATATCGCATGTATGCCGTGATCCCGGGGGCTGATACATTGTGAGACATTGTGGGAGAGAAAAAAGATCTAGCGACGCACCCCCGGCAATATCACCTGAATCTGCCCAACGCTCCTCTAGTAATATATTGTGGGAAGCGAGGTGGAACCCTGAAGAGCTCTCTATGGTCGTGGGTACTGGCCACATGAGGAAGTGGTAAGAGTTCACATGTACTTCGTCCTAGGACAAAAAAACAGTTTCAGCAATAGAAATCTCGTGCGCTACTAATAAATGCATCCATTCAATACTCTTATTGCCTACGTCGAGTATAGGAGGGCGACCCATCACACATATCCTCGCGATCAGCCGCAGTAGGATCATCCCTGCAAGAACCTGTTTCACACACACAGAGCCTACTGCATATCAGCAGTATCAGAGGTGCATCAGCATCGCTTAGTATCACAGGCAAGCTGTTTCTGATAGTTTCATTGAGAGCTCTGGAGAGGCAAATAAGTGAGGCATTCCACTTATATTCCCCGAAAACAAGCATCAGCGCTAGAAAAACCAATAATCTGGTCTTCTCAGCGTGGAGGAACAGCATCATCATCTGATCTTGCCACTCGTATAAAGGCAGTGGTGCTTTCGGAAGAAAACAGATGGAAAAAAGCGTGAAGACTTTGTACTAATCCAGTTGCGGCATCATTAGCTCCCGTCAACTGACATGGAAGGCCCAGACACGCTCAGAATAGAGCCTTACTACAATTCTTTCAAGGCCCTCCATGGAGAGCAAGCAGCAGCAACAGTATCAACCCACTCAATTCACCAGGCCTCGAAAGCATCCAAGCCCCCCTCACCACGCTCCCCCTCATCTGTTTTTGGCCACGCGAGCATACGTGACACTGATTCTTCCAGCGTTCAACCGACAGGAAATCATTCTTTACACCGAAACAATTCGTCACGTATTGGGAAGGTCAGACACGCCCTCTACAGCTATTCGTGCGGCGCAAAAGCCATGGCAGATGCGACTTCACTTACGAACAGCAGCCGTGCCCATTCTCGGCGCTTAGAACATTGCACGAGTGGAAGTAAATGGGAAGCGAACGAGTACGATCAAGTGAAGCTCAGTACAAAAGGAGGCACCGCAGATGAGGAGGAGACCCAAGACGATTCGCAGAAGGAAGACAGCGGTGCAACAAACGCCAAGGTGAAAGAGGAGAGGAAGGAAGAGGCAGACACAGCGAAGCAAGGTGAAGATGAGAGCGATGGAGAGGGCAAAGCAGAAAAAGACCAGGACACCAAGGAGGACGAGGGGGAGGAGGAGGGAGATGATATCGGTGATATCAGCACAGAGGGCGATACTGAAGGCGACGAGGAAGATGAGGAAGATGACGATGACGAGAGTGAAGAAGAAGAGGATGATGATGATGACGATGATGAAGAGGATGACGAAAGTGACGATGATGGGAGCCAGAGCAGCGATTCAGATACTTCAGTGGCAGAAGGCGCGGTTCATCCCCCGATTGGCCTGCCGGGAGGGGTCAGCCCAGTGGTAGAAAGATCATCCCGAGGCCATACTGCATCAGCACAGCGACTGGGAACGCCTATCGCTTCGGCATCTTTTGTGGCTTCCTCGAATCTTCCTCCTGGGTATGGAATGAGCTCACCGCGCTCTCTTCTGCAATACCCGCACAGCATGGTAGACCCCCCTCGAGGGTATTTTCAACTATCGCCCGATCGGAGGAGCAGCAGCGGAATCTATGCCACTTATCCCGAATTCAGCCATGTGAGACTTCCTCCAATCAACTCTAACCTCAGCTTTTCCGCAGATCTAGAGCAACCAGCATTCCAAGGTGACCCGTTAAGGCAGAGCCGAGCAGGCTATGTTCATGAGCAAGGCGATCCATCTCGTAATGCAGATCGCTATACGTCGTCGCCGCAGCCACTGCCTCCAATCGGAATTCCTCTCCAGCCTAATGCGTACGATCCTGCCATTTATGCGCCCCGCCAGGCATATGCTGGCGACCTCCCGGATAGAGGACACCATGTGCAGGCTCCCTTCAATCCAGCATGGAACTCCGCGGCACTGAATCCGCCTGGAGGACCAGAAAACCAGTACAGTGGGCTATATGGACCCCAGCGAGTTCCTGAAACGCCAGCTGCAGATGATGACAACGTACAAGACGCTTCTAGGTCACTTCGAAGGAGACGAAGCTCTCCATCGAGCTCTGGCGAATATCACAAGTCGCGCCGCCCCCACCTTGAGCATGGGAGAGAGGCGCCTCATCCTGGAGATCATCATTCGTCGGATGGGAAGCCTGACACTGATTTTGAATACCGTCCCCCGAATGTGCCGGCTTTGCCAAATGCGCCAATCTCTCCGCATTTAGTGGAACGATACATGCGACGCGTCCCAAGATCGGAACGGCCGCGACGTCGAAGAAGACGGATCAGAAATAGAGCCACCATAGAAGCTGATATGGCAGCGGAGCGGGCTGCTGCTGTCGCTGCCGCAGCCGCAGCAGCAGCCGTAGCCCCTGGTGAGGCTTTTCCAAGAGGTGAAGGATCTGTATGGCGAGATGATGTTGGTTCAATACCGATCTATGCCTCTACGGGACATCGTGAACTTCAGTATATACACCCCCGGCCAGCACCTTACAATGCATTGTACGGGCCACAAGGCCAATTGATTCCGATGTACCCCCCAATTGGACCGCCCCGGCAGCAAGGGCAGGCTCAGTTAGACATTGTTGGAGACTTGATGCAGATGACCAAAGACTGGAGCCCGAAGGAACTCCTGAGCAAGAGACGGATTGTTTGTTTTGATAGGCAACAGAATGGGGTTTTGATTCGTATCACATTCAGAGCACTAGATCCTGAAGACTACCAGGAAGGAATGAAGGCCATTTCGTGCATACTACGTGAGGATCCGCACGAGTACTTTGTAACGTCAGTGGACTGTATCAAGATTTTGGAGTTAATTATTGGTATAAAGTTCAAAGTCGACGAGAAGAATCGTACTCGGCGGAACCTGGAGGCGTACAGGCCTTTGACACTCAGCAAAACCAAACCTGAGACGGAGCCATTCTTTCGTCAGATCATGGGCTATGATGCTCCGAAACCGCGCAATATCGAAAAAGACCTGAAGGTATTTTTGTGGAGCAATCTTGCAACGGCTTTGAGAAGAATTGTCTCTAAGTACTTCACGAGCAGCGATAACCCTGCAGCTTCCACGGAGTAAGCGCTATTTTGTATGATGCAGGCTTCCGTATGATGTAGGCACTGCAATGGCTAAGGGAATTGCTTTGCACTCAACATTTCAAACGAGATGCTGCGGCGCACCCATAGTATCTAGATAGAGCTCGAATGGCACGCTTGCGTTTGGTTATTCCGCCGACGCAGAATGTTTAACGGTTGCGTTGTCAGAATCATAGTACTGTGCTAACAAAGATAAATATCAAATCTCAATCCTGCCTCGGATCTTCCAATCAGAGTTTTTGCATATTCGCGTATTCTTGTTTTTTTTTTTTTATACTCGGCAATGACTATAAGCGAGGCCGTCGAAACGGATGAGTGACGCGGAAGACGCGACAGGATCATGATACGGTAAAAAGAGGTTAAGGACCCACACACGGAGAGCACTACTCGAATAAGCAGTTAACCGAGGGACCCACCCACATCTTTTTCGCTCACGGGACCCACACTTATTTCTCCGGGGATCATGCGGACAGAAAATCCATCGAGATCTAGGATCCGGCGAGAGGTGATTCTCACGGAAAATAGAAGGGAAAAAGCGTAGATATTTTCAAGTAGAGCATTTTTGATTTGGCGAGGTAAGTGTCGGTACTTTCACCAGGACCGAGCTTCGGTCTTCTCGGACGGGCGCGTTATCACCCGAGATCGGGTCCGAGGTGTACCCTGAACCTAAGACAAGGCGAAACCACCGGAGTTAGGCCCGGATTCACGATAGCCGCGAGCAGAGCTTATTATTAGAATCGGAAATGGACGGAATGTGTCTGACGGGACGGCAGCAGCGATAGTTTAAATGGTGCGGGGACAAGTCGGCAAGCCATTGACCGAACACATGTCCTGCGTCATGGTGTCATATGCAGACCCAAGAGCGGAGCCCCAGCCCTAGACACCAGCCTACCGCCCACACAGCGATGAGCGCCCGGCCATCGTCCAATTAGAGTTCAGGTGAATGTGTTGATTACATTATGTGCGGAGACTCGTGGCAAGGGCCTTTAAATTGGGAGCGGTGATGCGGGTCCTTTCGGACTCTCTTTCGTAGAGCTTTGTGTCTGGAGCATTTTTTTCTTGTGAGACACGATGCTGAAGATTAAGTCCGCGAAGGCCACGCACGGCATGCGCCGCGCGTACTCGTCGATCACGCGGGACTCTAGAGTCAACCAGAACATCTGGGAGGACCACACGTTCATCAATTACAAGCAGAACGTGGAGAACCTGAAGGTTGTTCGCGAGACGCTGAGGCGCCCCCTCACTTACGGTGAGAAGGTGCTTTACAGCCACCTTGTCGACCCCTCGTTTCAGGTTGAGCGCGGTGTTAGCTACCTGAAGCTCCGCCCCGACCGTGTTGCGTGCCAGGATGCGACCGCGCAAATGTGTTTGCTGCAGCTCGACCAGTTCGCCGCGGTGAACAACGCGCCGGACTTCCAGACGCTGACCCCTGCCACCGTCCACTGCGACCATCTTATCCAGGCCCGCACTGGCGGCCGCGAGGACACCGAACGCGCCATCGACATCAACCGCGAGGTCTACGACTTCCTGCGCTCGACCTGTGCCAAGTACAACATCGGATTCTGGGGCCCTGGCTCGGGCATCATCCACCAGATTGTGCTTGAGAACTACGCGTTCCCTGGTGCGCTGCTGATCGGCACGGACTCGCACACCCCCAACGCGGGTGGCCTTGGCCAGCTTGCGATTGGTGTTGGTGGTGCCGATGCCGTCGACGCGCTCACTGGCCAGCCCTGGGAGCTCAAGGCGCCCAAGTACATTGGCGTCAAGCTCACGGGCCGCCTCAATGGCTGGACCGCGCCCAAGGACATCATCTTGAAGGTTGCCGGGATCACAACCGTGAAGGGCGGTACCGGTGCGATCATGGAGTACTACGGTGACGGTGTTGATGCGCTGTCGTGCACGGGCATGGGTACCATTTGCAACATGGGTGCCGAGATTGGCGCCACGACGTCGGTGTTCCCGTACAACAACAGCATGGCGGACTACCTGAAGTCGACGCTGCGCTCGGACATCGCGGACTACGCGTCGGCGTACAAGGAGGATCTCCTGTCGGCCGACGAGGGCTGCGAGTACGACCAGGTGATTGAGATCGACCTGAACACGCTTGAGCCGCACGTCAACGGCCCGTTCACGCCGGATCTGGCGACGCCGATCTCGAAGATGCCCGAGGAGGCTGCCAAAAACGACTGGCCCACCGAGGTCAAGGTCGGCCTGATTGGTTCCTGCACGAACTCGTCCTACGAGGACATGACGCGCGCGGCGAACATTGCGCGCGATGCGATGGACCACGGGCTCAAGTCGAAGGCGATCTTCACGGTGACGCCCGGTAGCGAGCAGGTGCGCGCGACGATCGAGCGCGACGGCATTCTGCAGACGTTCCTTGACTTCGGCGGTGTGGTGCTTGCGAACGCGTGCGGCCCGTGCATTGGACAGTGGGACCGCCGCGACATCAAGAAGGGCGAGAAGAACACGATTGTGTCGTCGTACAACCGTAATTTCACCGGCCGTAACGACAGCAACCCCGAGACGCGCGCGTTCGTTGCATCGCCCGACATGGTGGTTGCCTACGCGATCACCGGCGACCTGCGGTTCAACCCGATCACCGATACCATCAAGGGTGCTGACGGCCAGGAGTTCAAGCTGAAGGAGCCGCACGGCGACGGTCTGCCGCTCAACGGCTTCGACCCCGGCAGCGACACGTACACCGCGCCGCCCAAGAACCGCGAGAACCTGGAGGTTCTGATCTCGCCGTCGAGCGACCGTCTGCAGCGTCTGCACCCGTTCCAGAAGTGGGACGGCAAGGATGGCCTTGACATGCCGATTTTGATCAAGTCTCTGGGCAAGACGACGACTGACCACATTTCGCAGGCTGGTCCTTGGCTGAAGTACCGTGGCCACTTGCAAAACATCTCGAACAACTACATGATTGGCGCCATCAACGCCGAGAACGGTGAGGCGAACAACATCCAGAACGTCATGAACGGCGAGTGGGGCAGCGTTCCCGACGTGGCCGGCTACTACCGTGACCACGGCGTGAAGTGGGTTGTGATTGGCGGCGAGAACTTCGGCGAGGGCTCCTCGCGCGAGCACGCCGCGCTCGAGCCGCGCTTCCTCGGCGGCTTTGCCATCATCACCAAGTCGTTCGCTCGTATCCACGAGACGAACCTGAAGAAGCAGGGCATGCTGCCGCTGAACTTCGGCGAGCCCGAGGCGTACGACCGCATCCAGCCCAAGGACCGCGTCGACATCCTCGGCATCACCGAGATCGCTCCCGGCAAGAACATGACCCTGCGCGTGCACCCTGCCGACGGCAGCGAGGCCTGGGAGACGCCGCTGACCCACACGTTCAACGCGGAGCAGATCGGGTGGTTCAAGGCTGGTAGTGCCCTGAACCGCATGGCTGAGTTTGCGAAGGAGAAGCACGCTCAGGCATGAGAAGTGTTTATTGATAAAGTTATTTGATATATACGTTTTACAAACTACCGACAAGCGATCAGTGCAATTCTTTTTGGTTCTGGGGGTGTGGGCGGCCCAGGGCAATGTAGTGCGACAGTGCGATGGTGCGAGCTGGGTTGTGTTGGCTGGTTGTGTTGGCTGGTTGTGTTGGCTGGTTGCCTTGGTTCGTTACCTTGGTTGGTTGCCTTGGTTGGTTGTATTGTTGCATACCCGCGTTCAGCTTTGGTTACTCCGTGCGTGGTTACTCTGTGCAGGCTCGGGCGAAGCAGCCGGCTTTGCTGCCGGAGTAGCAGGCTCCCGGGCGGTGGACGCGTAGCGCGCGGACGCCGACACGAGCACGGTGGACGGCCCGTGGATCTCAACAAACGGCGCGCTGTTGCCCGCGTTCGCTCTCCAGCGCAGCCAGCCCGCGGTGAGCGCCCACAGCTTTGAGCCTTCGCGGCGCACGAGGTCCCACGCCGCGGCCCACCGGGTGGTCGGCCGCGGCTCGGGCTGCGCAAGCACGGGCTCGCTCACCGCGGGCTTCGAAAACTCGAAGTCTATGTGTTTGACGGTGGGCGGGGCCTGCGCCGCGTTTGTGTCGGCGGTGTATGCGTTGAGGTGGTGCTTCTGCACTAATACAGACTCGCCCGCAGGGACCTGGAGCTGGACCACAGACAGCGGCGAGGCCAAGCACAGCCACCCGCGGCCGCTCACGACGGTGTGTGTGTACGGCGGGCCGCCGAGCCGCCATCCCAGGCGGGGCGTGAGCCGGAGCTGGGCACCGCAGTAGGCGTGGACCCGGCCCGGGTGGGTGACGAGCCAGTCGCGCGAGCCGTCGAGATCGATCGCCGACAGATGCTGCGCCCTCGCGGGCGGCGACCCGAGCAGGCACACCAGCGGCTCGGTGCCGACTATGGTCTGCTCGAACACGGGCTGCCGGCCAAGCAGCCGGTTGAGCGGGGACCGTGCCACGCGCAGACGGGCGGTGAGCGCGTCGGTGCCCCCCAGCACGCCGGCAAGCACGTTGCGCCGGGCAACAAGCTTGAGCGACGGCGGGAGCTGCACTTGCAGCAGCGAGCCCAGTCCCAGCACCTTGAACTGGGGCACCTGGGGCACGCGCGGATCGACGACCGGGGCGGCCCGAATGACGTTCGCGCCCGCGAGCTCCGGTGCCTCGGGCAGGCTGTGCAGAAATCGACGCATTCGCAGCTTCTCTCCACGCAGGTGGTGCGCCGATTGAAGATGGTCCGAGGTGTACCCCAACCCCGCGCACCGCGTCAACCACTCGCTTTCGCCAAACCGCCTTCTGCTCCAAAAAGTGGTCGATATTGTAATAAATAGATATAGCCTAGCTACATTATGCATTTATGGGATCCTCAGCCGCCCTGTCCGCTACGGGATCGGCGGCCTCGGCAGAATTGGCCTCAGCCGCGGGCTCGGATTGCCCCGGCCGGTGGGTCGGCGCCGTGGGCAGCGTGCTGGAAAGCTGCTTCGCGCGCTCCTCGGACTCCAGCTCACCGAGCTCCTCATCGATCTCCAGCTCGTCGAGCTCGGCCGCCGCGTCGGAGCCAATGTTGAGCTCGGCAAGACTCTGCGTCACCGAGTCGGTCTGCCCAATCTCCTCGTGCAGCTGCTCCATCACCGCATCCACCTCCTCGATGTTCGTGCTGCGGTTGAGCTCGGAAAGCACCTTCGAGCTCGACTCCAGCGCTGCCACCGCCTGCTGGTTGTCGTTGGCATCGTCGATCTTCTGCAGCACGGTGTGCAGCTGGTCGAGCAGCGCGCTCGTCCGCTCAAATGACTTCTCGGCAATCGACCGTTTTTGCAGCAGCAGCTTCGCAGCATTGCGGTTGGTCTTGACGGCGGTGCGCGCTTGCGCAGTGTACGCGTCGACCTGGGCGCCGAGCTGGGCCTCGCGCGCCGACAGCTCCTCGATCTGCGTGCGCAGGCTGGCAATCGTCTCGTCAACCTCCGAGACAGGGCCGTGCTTCGCAAGCTTGACCACGTTGCGCGACTTGTCAAGGTGCACCTGGCCCGTGGCCGCTGCGTAGCTGAGACCGCACTCAATGTCGGTGGCACTCAGGCCCGCGGTGTCGAGCTCGCCGATCCGGTCAAGCCGGAACGTCTGCGACAGCCGGCTGTTGCCCTCTTTGCTTGTGGCGTCGGCGAGCCGCTCCACAAGCCGCTTAGCAACCGATTTGACGGCCGCAATGTCAACGTACTTCTCGTGCCGCAGCTCTTCGGGGGCCCCCGACTGCCATTGAGGCCGGGAAACGAGCCCGAATGCCCACCCAAGCGCGCGCACCGCCCGCGCCCCCAACCCGGACGCCGGCGTCGAAGGGTACGCGCGCGAGAACTGCGACAGCGGCACCAGCGTGCCGTCGGCCACCATGCGGTCAAACACCGCGTTCAGCGCCAGCGGCATGCCGTTCTCGGCATCATTGAGGTCCTTTATCAGCTCAGGACCGGCCTCCACGCACGTCGCGTCCGCAAAGGCGCCATCCTGCAGCGCGTCCTCCAGCACCTCTTTCCACGCCGCAATGTTGGCCTCGTACCCGTCCGGGTTGAGCTCCTCCAGCCGCGCAAAGTTCGAGTACAGCGACATCTTGCGTGTGGCCGTGAAGTGCGGGTTCGCCGCAACCACGCGCTGCAGCTTCGCGCGGTTCATCGTTAGCTGTCACTATATTCTCTGGCTGCGGTTGGCTTGGAGGTGTGAGTCGATGAGTAACCCAGCGGTAGCGGTCCCCAGCAGCGGTTTGGTTTCCAGCGGTTTGGTTCCCACCCACACCTCTCTCTCAGGTCGTGCAGCGGGTTCGGCTGCTTCGAGATCGATCCGCCGCGAAAAGGTCGAGCGGGTAAGTTTGGCGCATCCGTAGTCGGACGCCTAAAGCTTACTACGGACCTCAGCGGTGGGCCCGGATATGTCTGCTAACATCAAAGCCGCCAGCTCGGCTGGCTCAGGTCATGCACATGAAAGCTCGCCTGGCTTTGATCCGGAGAGGGACGGCCGGCAAAATGAAGGTCTAAGCGATTCAAAGTCATTAACTGAGGCGGCAAAGGCAGTAGATCCGCCGTTCAATTTTGCATCCACCAAAAAGACTAAAGTGTTCGGCAACGCGTTTCTTGGCGGGGTCTCGCGAAAGCGGCTGAGGCCTCAGTACCGGCAATTTCTCCACCGCAAAAGGCGCGTCACCCCCACCGGTCCTCGACCAGCCAACGCGCCAAAGCAGCAAAAGCCGGTTCAATAAAGCTGGCAATATGTGCTAAACCCTTACAGTTAGAGATTGAATAATTAGGTTGAAGTCGACCCAAGTGCGAGCAGCGACGCATGCCGTCTACCCTCCAGCTCGCTCCTCCAGCTCACTGCCGCCCCAATGTCGCTCAAATCGTTCAAATATAATCGTCGAAATCGTCGAAATCGTCCGCTCACGCACCACCACCACTTTATGCAGTCGACCATCACGTGGTGAAATTTCAGGCCTCGCCGTCCCAGACACGGCCTCCGAAGAACTTCTGGGCACCTATAGGCATTGGCCAAGGCGTATTACCGCGCGGAGAATGCAGCTCCCCGTCGAATTGCTCGCTCTCGTCTTCGCATATCTCCCCGCACGAGACCTCGACGTCGTCAAGTTTGTCTGCAGAGAGTGGCGCGACGTGGCGAGCGACCGAATATGGCGTCAGCGGTTCGAGCACCAGTTCGGCACGACGCAGATCACGCGCGTGATCCCGGCCTCGCGGCTCTGGCGCCGCGAGTTCCTCGCTCGTCAAGCCGTCCTCCAGAAATGGCGCCGGTGCGTCAAGAACACGGACATCACCTCGAACTCGACGCTCGGCGATATCTCCAGCATGTTCCCCAACTTCAACACCGATGAGGCGCGCACCATCTGCTTCAACACGCACACCGGTATGGGCAACCTATGGGACCTTGACCGCGGTAAGATGCGCCGCCGCCTCTACGCCTCGAAATACAGCCACCAGGTGCTGCCCATCGCCTCGATCGACGGGTCACGGTTCGGCCTCGCCTACGGCTTCTACAATGGCGAGGTGGCGACTGTGTCGTTCACGCGCGACGGCACGGTGGTCGCCGACTATCATGACCTGCCGTACCGTCACGACACTGCAACCACGGCGCTGTGGGTCGCCAAGCAGCGGCAGCTGCAGAAAGCATCCAAACGTCCCGACGAGGCCACAGTGGTCGCCTCGGGCTCCACTGACGGAACCGTGTACCTCTACCGACCCGAGGGCCACCGCTGCTTCCGCCCCACTGAGAACTGCGTCGTGGCTCTGGAGGGAACGATGTACGGCACGTATACAAAAAACGACGGAAGCATCGTGGCGTGCCTTGACATCATCGGCAATCTCAGTCTGCTCGCCATGGCGTCGGAGCCTAGACACCTTGCGAAGCTGCCCTTCACGCTGGAGACCGCGCAAATTGGCGTCCAGCTGTTCATGGCCAACGACTATGTTGTTGTCCAGACCGTAGAGGCGATCTACGTGGTGGACATCCATACTTCCGCCCTCGCAACTCTCCGTCCCCCGGAAGGTCACCGTTTCTGGGCCGTGGGGATCGACAAGTCATACACCCCCGGAACCAAGTATATAGCAGCTGGAACATCGAACAACGAAATTTCTTTGTGGTCGCTCACACCGCCACCGCCGCCTGCACCTCCAGCGCGCCTTGACCGGGACCGAAGCGAGTCGCCAGAGCCAGCCACGCCTGCGCTAAGGCCTGAGCATGAAGCCCGCGAGCGCGAGCTGCAGCTCGCACCCATCTGGTCCGTCGCCAACCCAATCGGGTTTGACCACCGGCTAGAGACTGCCGGTAAGCCTCAAATCACGCGTCTGGCGCTGAATGCGGCAGTGCTTCTTGTCGGCGGATACAATGGCGTGGTCCACGCCATGGATATTCTGAACGGGCTGGGCCTCAAACGGGTGAGCTCGCGCATTTCTAAAAACGTCCTCGACGTCATGATGTACAGTCGCGATGGACTCGTGCCAGTCACGCACCTTGAAATCGATCCCAATCCGCTCCATTTCCGAGCCGTCATAGCCACGAGACCGGCGCTGCAGTACCTCGACCTGGGCTCGCTGGATACGAAGAGCATCCGTGCCTCGAGCCGTGCCAAGGCTAGCCACGCCCGCGCAAAGCGAGGTGCGTCTCACCTGTCTGCGGTTAACCGTCAAGACCTGTCAGAGGAGATTGCCATGCGCCGCGAGCTCGCGGAGCTCGACGCCGACCGCGAAGAGTCGCAGCGCGCTCTGCGTGAAAACTTCAGCCTCGACAGTCTTGCTGAGGATGAGCAAATGGAGTATGCGCTCATGCTGAGCGAGCAGGCAGCAGAAACGGCAGCGGCAGCGGATTTTGTGGCTGCCGACGACAGCGAGACTTTAGGTGGTGACGACGACGAAGAGGACGAGGAATTACGGCGCGCCATCGAGCTCTCGACGATGGAGGAGGAGCGCCGGGTCCAAGCCGCCGAGCCGGAGCAGGCTCAGGCTGCAGACGAGGGCGGAGGGATTGACGAAGACCTGCGGAGGGCTCTCGCGCTCTCGCTCGAAATCCAGTAGCCTGTGCGAGTAGTCACTATTTCCCCTGAGGCAACCGTCTTATTTATTTATCTATGCATTGCATCGCTTTTTATCACTAGATTCTCGAAGCACACCGCTGGCAACTGGTTCCGCACCAAGGTTGTGCCACACCAAGGTACTCCATTTCTAATCTTAGTATTTGACGGCTGCTGCACCTCCTTGTTGTATTAATAGGAGCTTCACTTCAAAGGGGCTTCAGGCGTGGCGGCCCTTGCCCTGTTGTTTTCTCCGGTAGGGTAAGCGCGCTCCGTTTCAAAACTGAACCGCCAGAGTGTGTGCTATTTATGGCACACGGGTAAGCGCAATACTTTCTACGACCGTTACGCATGAACCCGTACACAAATGGCCGCAAAACAAGCCGAAACAGAGCACGCTACGAGTCTCTGCCAGAGCCAGAGCCGCTAGACACCGAGCTCGACGTGTACCCGACGAACGCGTCGCCTGTTGTACCGGAGCCGGCCCAATTCGGCGCTCCGTATCACTACACGCCGCCAGCAGCCGGTGTGTACCCAGCGCCACAAAACACGCAATCAAACGCACGGGCTGCGCCCCAGCACAGGCCAATTTGGGATGCAAACTCCGTCGAGGCAGCGGCGGCGGCATATGATGCTAACCAGTCGGCTGCATCGCTAAACACTAGTGCATGGGACGAGCATGCCCTACTTGAGCACCCGGGCCCGGGCGAGAAGCCTGAACCGCTGAGGCGCAGAGGCTCGTTCGCCAGCTCGATCCGCCGCTACCTCGACCCGGAAAGCCAAGTCGCTCGCCCGTCGCGCGGCTCATCGCGCCGCTACTTATTTGGCCTGCAACGCGTGCCTACAATCAGCGAGTACGATGATGAGTACGCTGACGACGAGTATGCTGATGAAGAAGCGTACCAGGTTCCTGCGGGCGACGAATACCAGTTGAACACATGGAGCACGGCTGGGCCGTCGTCTTTGCACCGGCCGCATACAGCCTATGTACCCCAAGATAATGCCTTTGCGACCGACTACTCTGAGGAGCACGACTTCGGCAGCGGGTACCAGGACTACGACACCTATCAAGGCGCCTATCGTGGAGCCCCTGCTGAAGAAGGGCTTGCAGCTTGGCCCGAAGAGCCTGCGGATCTCGACGGCGAGGGCCAGTACATTGGAGACGGGCTCTATGAAGACCGGGCTGAAGGCGAAGACAGAGAAGATGATGACGAAGAAGACGAAGAGGATGAAGAGGAGAGGGAAAAGCGGCTGCGCACTGTAAATTTGTTCAGGGGAAACCTCGTTCTTGACTGCCCTGTATCTGCGAAGCTGCTTGAACAATATCCCGAGCACACGCCGGTGCGTGAGTTCACGCACATGCGATATACGGCGGCAACCTCGGACCCAGCTGATTTCGCCGACGAGGAGTACACGCTGCGCCAGATGTGCTACACGCTGCCGCGCCAGACCGAGCTGTTTATTTGCGTCACGATCTACAATGAGGATGACATTCTGCTTGCGCGCACGCTCCAGGGCGTGTTCAACAACATCCGCCATCTGTGCCATCGCAACCACTCCAGCACCTGGGGTGCCGAGGCCTGGAAAAAAGTGGTGGTTTGCGTGGTTGCTGATGGGCGCGACAAAATGCACCCGCGCGCGAAGGCGCTTATGGCGGCGCTCGGCGTCTATCAAGAGGGGTTCGCGAAGAACATGGTGAATGATAAGAGTGTGCAGGCACACATCTATGAATACACCAGTATGGTGCGAATCAAAAATGTTAGCGAGAGCGAAGGCGTGAAGCTGACCGCCGAGAAGGCGACGCCCGTGCAGCTTCTATTTTGTATGAAGGAAAAGAATCAGCGGAAGATCAACTCGCACCGCTGGTTCTTCCAGGCCTTCGCCAAGGTCCTTAATCCAAACATCTGTGTGCTGCTTGATGCAGGCACGCGGCCGGGCAACCACGCAATATATCATCTGTGGAAGACGTTCAGCCGCGATAAGCAAGTGGCTGGCGCCTGCGGTGAGATCGCGGCGATGCTCGGCACCGGAGGCAAGAAGCTGCTCAACCCACTAGTTGCAGCCCAGAATTTCGAATACAAGATGTCTAATATCCTGGATAAGCCTAGCGAGAGCATTTTCGGCTTCATCACGGTCCTCCCAGGTGCGTTCTCTGCATACAGGTACATTGCATTGCAGAACCATCCTAATGGCACAGGCCCGTTGGAGAAGTATTTCAAAGGAGAGAAGCTCGAGGGCCGGGGTGGCGTGTTCCAGGCTAACATGTATCTTGCCGAGGACCGCATTCTATGCTGGGAGCTGGTTTCGAAACGCCATGCCAACTGGGTGCTTCGGTACGTGAAATCGGCAAAGGCACATACCGATGTTCCCGACCGGCTCTCGGAGCTTATTTTGCAACGGCGGCGGTGGTTGAATGGGTCTTTCTTTGCTCAAGTATACTCGCTCGCACATTCGCTTGGGATCTGGCGCAGCGGTCACTCGATCGGCCGTAAATTGGCCTTCCACATCCAGTTTCTGTACCAGTGGATCACCCTGATCTTCTCGTGGTTCTCATTGGCAAACTTCTTCCTGGTGTTCAATATTCTAGCCTCGGCGCTGGGTGACAAGTCGGTTGGGTTTGCTCCAGGGAAGATTTTGGGCATTGTTCTGACATGGGTGTACGCAGCCTCGATCCTGACAGTATTTATTTTGAGCTTTGGCAACCGGCCGCAAGGAACGCGCCGGTTTTACGACATGATTGTGATATTTTTTGCGGTGATGATGGCGTACATGCTATTTGCGACTATCTTTATCTCTGTGAAATCGGTGGAGTATGCCATCTGTGCTAATGACGGAACCTTCCAGGCCAAATTATTGTGGACCAACAGCACATTTAGGGATCTGATTGTGTCGCTGCTCGCCACGTACGCGCTCTACTTGGTCGTCTCGATCATGTTCTTGGACCCGTGGCATCTTGTCACTAGCATGGCGCAGTACGTGCTTCTAAGCCCCGTATACATCAATGTGTTCAATGTGTACGCATTCTGCAACACGCACGATATTTCATGGGGCACAAAGGGTGACACCAGCCAGAAGCTGGATTTGGGAATTGTGAGGGCTGATGAGAGCGGTAAGGTCGAGCTCGAGTTGCCGACCAGCAGCGAACTGGTGGATAAGTACTATCTGGATGAAATCAATCTGTTGTCGGAGGCGCCCGGGCCTTATAAGCAGAAGCCGCCCAGCGAGAGCGATAAGCGTGCCGACTACTATGCCTTGTTCAGAACCCTAGTTGTGCTTGTGTGGGTGCTGATGAACCTAGCACTTGTGGGAGTCATCTTGAATGTGGGAGGCTTCCAATCGCTTATTGGAAACCGAGACGGTGCAAATTCGGGCTCTAGCAGTGGCACTAGCGGCGGCAGCAGCAGCAGCAGCGGCAGCAGCAGCAGCGGCAGCAACAGCGGCGGCACGGGATCTGGCTCGGGCGCCGCCGGTGGCTTGGGCGTGAGGCATGTCGCTGACTTCGTAGTGCGCGCTTCCGCGAGCTCATGCAAAGAGATTACCACTGGGGGCTCGATTGTCACGAAGGTCTACATGGCGGTTGTTCTATGGTCTGTGTGCTTGATGGCAGCTTACAGGTTTATCTTTTGCATTGTCTATATGATTCTGTGGTTTTTCCGTCAGAACTAGTGGATGAGAGGCAAGCTAGTTGAGCCATAGTCCTTAACGTAATCCACTTTTATTTTCAAAGTTGTGGAGCCCAACATTTTTTGAGCATTTTTTGAGCAGCCCAGGGCGATGGGGCTGAAGCGCCGCGCGCCGTACAACGGGGGGAACTGACTGGGTTGCCTGCATAGGCTTTGTCAAGCAAGATACGACGACGGGAGTGGAGGGAATGTACCTAACCCTTATCTCGTCATACGTCTCGGCTGCCTTGATGCCGTTCGATATTTGTCCTTAAGGGAGACCACTGGGCAATTGACGATCTGAACCTCCCACCATGCCGGCGTCGCTGAAAATTGAACTTGATAACAAGGCACGGCTATATATCCCCGGCCAAGCGATCACAGGCACGGTTTCTGTGCGCGATGTGCTGAAGTCGGCGTTCTCGCTGCGCAACCTGCGGATCAGGCTGCTGGGGGAGATTGCAACGTTCCAGATTGTTGGCGCCTACGGCGAGCTGCGCGAGATTCACACGGTGGTTGACGAGGCGATTGACCTTCTGGAGGGCCGGCCCGAGGTGCGGATCACGAAGGACGAGAACGAGTTCCCCTTCCGGTTTGTGCTGCCCGAGACGGCGCCGCCGACGATTGCGGTGTCGGAGTCGAACCGGATCCGGTACGCGCTGATTGCCGAGATCCCGCGGCCCGGGCGGTTCACGGCGAACACCAGCACGAAGACCGCGATCAAGGTCACGTCTGTGCGCCATCAGGAGGAGAAGCAGAAGGCGGTGTTTATCCGCATGTTTGGCGACATTCCGTACGTGGCCAACGAGGCCGTGGTGGACTTTGGCAACGCCGATTACCCGCCGATTGCGCCGAAGGGCCCGTCGGTGCCGACCGAGAAGGTGGGCGACTCCGAGGAGGACGAGCCGCTTGACGTTGATCTCAAGCACGACGAAAAGATCGAGCAGTACGAGTTTGAGTACGACGACGACGAGTCGGACGCCGAGTTCGATGCGCAGTGGGAGCGGCAGGCCGGCGCCGAAGGCGCGGTCGAGACGGTGGGCGGCGGCGTGATGCGGCACCAGCGCATCGGCGTGTTTGGCCGCGAGTTTGCGAACAACCTGCTGCCTGCCAAGAAGTGGGGGTATGGCGCGACGCACAAGCACCAGCTGGTGCTGGAGACGGTGATGCCGCACACGGGAGTCTACACGGACCGTCCGCTGCGCGTCAAGGCGCGGCTGTCGGCGACCGGGCCGCTGCCGCCGCTGGTGCTGCACCTGGTGCGGGTGACGCTCATCGAGTCGACGTTCATCTCGGCCAAGGGCACGTCGAACAACGAGCGCCGGCGGCGCACGCTGCTGCGCCTGCAGGGCCCGATCGACCTGACGACGGCGACGGTGCACAACGTGATAGACGGCATCCAGAACGCGTTTGCCCCGGACACGGCTGCGACCTTCAGCGAGCAAACGATGCGCCGCTCGTACGCGCTGAACATCCACGTGCAGTTCTATAAGGGCCACATTGAGGACGAGCCGCCGCTGAACAAGCTGCACCTGAACGCGCGCCACAGCCTGCTTGTGCTGGGTGCGGCGGACCTTGACCCGGTGAGGCCGTCGTCGAGCAGTCTCTTCTCCTTCCGCTCGAGCGCCCGCAGCATCCGCTCGTGAGCGCCCGCATTGCGCCTGGATACCCAGCGGCACCCAGCAGCATTCAGCAGCATTCAGCAGCACCCCGTTTATTACTTAGCTAGTTTCATATTTTCATAGAAGTTCACTATTGATATTCACCCTAATTGCAATCTGCTTGTTTGTTTGCCTCACCCGCTCACGCAGCAAGCAGCTCCAGCGAGCCACTGCTCTACGCTGCAGCTACCTAGGCATGGCAGCCGGCAGATCAGCTCAGTTGTAGTACTGGCGCTTCACCGCCCGGTATATTCGCAGCTGGTGCAGCGCTATGATCTCGTTCTTCACATACTCCCCGGACGCCAGCGCCTTCTCGATCTCCTCAGGATCAGAGAGATCGCGCTTGGCGCGGTACGCCTTTTTCAGCCGGCTGCAGAACTCCGGGTATGGCATTGGGTACTCACGGCCCATGTAGAGCAGCTCCTTAAACTGGTACAGCACGCGGCCCCGCATTCTGGCTCGGTGTCGAGTCGCCAGAGCGCCGGGTAAGGGTACGTCCCCGGCGGCCGCGCCGAAGCTAGGCTCCCGAACCACCGCGTGAGCACCATCGGCACCACCGCAGCGGCACGCACAGTTCGCGTGGCAGCAGAGTCCAGTCCAAACATAGCAAGGGGGCTGATCGCGCACCCCTGAGGCCCATGGCGTCCCGGAGCAAGCTTGCCGACGACGACGCCGAGCTGATCCGCGAGCTGCTCGAGGACAGCAACGCGCTCGAAAACATTGCCGGCACGCGCAAGAAGCTGCTGCGCGAGAAAAACCTCCTTGACTCGCAGCTCCACGCCGGCGTCCAGGGCCAGATGCAGATTCTGACCCAGGGCATGCAGTCGCTGCGGCTGGCGCGCGAGAGCACGGTTGACGCGCGCGCCACGTTCAGGGAAATGGAGAGCACCTACGAGGAGTCGACGAAGCAGGTGGCCGGCTTCGACGATATTCAGCGCATCTCGCTCATGCTCGCGAACTTCGACCTCACGCAGAAGTTTGTCGAGCACTTCGAGTCGTTCCCTCGCAGCATCGACAATCTGCGCTCGCTAATGGCCGCCGACGGCGAATTTGACATCGACAACCCGATGAAAAACCTCATTCCCGTGCACTTCCTGCTCAGCCAGCTTCGCCAGGTCCGCGAGGAGGCGGCGGTGTTTCTGCGCGCCCGCGACGCCACAAACGACACGCGGCTCACCGTCAGAAAGCTTTATGAGCCGCTAGACGTGCTCACCAAAGAGTTCGATGCCACAATCATGACAATTGCCCAGGATCTTCTAGAGACGCTGCGCATCGGCAACCGCTCGCTGGTGGTGCGCGTCGCCAAAATTATCGAGTCCGAGGAGCGCCGCGATCTTGTCGCCAAGCTCTCGCAGAAGGGCCAGAGCCCGGCCCAGAACGGCGCCGGTGCGGCAGTGGCGGGCCATCCGATTGGCCGCGAAATGCGGCACTACCTCGACCGGTTCTACAGCAGCATCGAGGACTCGATCAAGGGCCAGTTCGAGAACTGCATGGCCACCTACCCGCCAGATACGCAGCCCGTCGAGCTCATGGAGGCACTGAACTTCGTGAACAGCGAGCTCCGCGGGGCTAAGGAGGACCTGGAGCCATGCTGCCCCGCGCGATGGCAGATCTTCAATAAGTTCATGCTCTGGTACCATGGCGGCGTGCACCGCACCCTCGAGGCCATCATGCGATTCGAGCCCAGTGCGCAGGTCCTGCTCGAGCTGCTGCAGTACGTGCGCAACTACTACAAAACGATCGAGCAGGTGTTTGGCGTGAGCCGCAAGGCAACGCCCGAGCTGCTTGATCCGCCGCTGCTCGACGGCCGCGAGCGCAACCTTTTCGACGACTACCTGCGCATGCTCGTGTCGAAACTAAAAGAGTGGTACGAGAACATCTGGCGCGGCGAGGTCCGCGACTTCAAGTCCGGCACCCTGAACCCGGAGTACCACGCCGACGGCGTGGGCCTCGAGACCCACACAACCGTCTCGAAGCTCATCTCGCAGCAGCTCGAGACCGCGGCCGAGAGCGAGAACCGCAGGGTCATCATGGGATGCGTCGACGCGTGCTGCGAGGTGCTGATCAACCGCCAGCAGGCCTGGTCAAAGTTGATTCACGAGTCCACCGAAAAGGAGATCCGCGGCGATCCCAACGCCCCGCAGGGGCTCTACGAGTACATCTTTGTCGTCGCCAACGACCAGGACCGCGCCTACGCCTTCCTCGACCAGCTGTCGGCTAAGTGGGCGGCCACCCTGGGCCCGCGCTACCAGTCGCGCGTCACCCAGCGCTTCGAAGAGGCCCAGGAGGGCTACCAGGATGTCACCAAAGAATGCTTCATCTGCAATCTGCGCATGATCTACTCGGATACGGAGCCCGCGTTCAAGGAGGTGTTCAAGAGCGACAAGTGGTATGCCGGCGTCACTGTCAAGGCAATCATCGACACCTATGTTGATTTCGTTGAAGACGCCCGGAAGCTGCTCATCCACGACCTCTTCGAGATCTTTGTCGGCAAGCTCTGTACGGAAACTATTCTGTGGTACCTCCAGGCCATGCTCACACCTCCCACTGCAAAGCCCAAGAAGCTCAACATGCCGCGCGGCAAGGACCGCATCATGTCCGATGCAAAGCTGCTGTACGACTTCTTCACAAAAGAAGAGCTCGGACTGGACCCCGAGGTGATCCGCAGAGCGTTCTTCATCTTCGACTCGTTTGGAGACGTACTCGACTCGCCGCTGGAGGAGATTCCTGACCTCTTCAATGCTCTCCGAGCGCACGAGCGCGATGCCCCACTAGATCTGTTCGAGGCCATGCTCAGCCTCCGACGCGACTTGGACCCGAAACAGATCAAGGAAGTCATGGCACAGGTCCGCGAAGTCGCGGTTCAGGTCGAGCCACAGGCTGCCGAGGCTGAGGGCGAAGACTTCGAGCACTCGTTCTTATATGAATTTAACAAAGCCATTTCGGCCTAACCTTAAAATTGTTACCGTTTTTAGATGCATTTATTTGACCCCCCCCTCCCCCCCCCACCATTCGCGGTTGATCCCTTGCACTTAGACTAATGGGTAGTGGTGTGATACCTCTGCCACCTCGGTTATGATCACGTCGTTCTTATATGAATTTAACAAAGCCATTTCGGCCTAACCTTAAAATTGTTACCGTTTTTAGATGCATTTATTTGACCCCCCTCTCCCCCCCCACCATTCGCGGTTGATCCCTTGCACTTAGACTAATGGGTAGTGGTGTGATACCTCTGCCACCTCGGTTATGATCACGTGCGATAGCCCTTATGGCGTACTTTTTTTCAACAACCTCAGGCTGAAAACTAAGCGGAATAAACCTGGCGCAGGAAATAAATATTCGCTCGGCAGTGCAGTCTCAATGTTGCGCACAGTCAAGCCGAAGAATGCCCGCTCGAAGCGTGCAATGGATAAGAAGGCGCCCAAAATGGTCGAAAATGCAAAGAAAGCATTATTCGTACCTGGGTCAACCTCCAATAAGTTTTTGCACGATGTCATGGTCGACCTTGACTCGCTGAAAAAGCCGGATACTGTGCGGTTCCAGCGCCGGAACGAGGTGCGCCCCTTCGAGGATCCTGCGCCGCTCGAATTCTTCTCCGAGAAAAACGATTGTTCGCTAATTGTTGTCAGTACGCATAGCAAGAAGCGCGCCAATTGCCTCACGTTTGCTCGGACGTTCAACTACCAATTGTACGACATGCTTGAGCTACTCATTCTGAATGGCAAGCTCATCAGAGATTTCAAGAAGCCGACGTTCCAGGTTGGTCTGAAGCCGATGTTTGTTTTCAACGGCACGCTGTTCGATGAGCACCCGAGCTACCAGCACATCAAGTCCTTGTTTCTGGATTTCTTCAGAGGCCAAGAGATCACTCAGCTGGATCCTGCGGGCCTGCAGCATGTCATTACCGTGAGTGCGAGCGCTCCTGAAGGCACCGAGGTTCCGGAGTCGGGACCCAACCTGCCGCGTGTCCACTTCCGCGTTTACATGCTTAAGACTGAGGCATCGACGACGCCCAAAATGCCCCGCGTTGAGCTCGAAGAGATCGGACCGCGGCTTGATTTTGCTGTGGGCCGCGAGCAGCGCGCAAACCCCGAGATGGAGAAGCAGGCCTTCAAGAAGGGTAAGCAGGTTGAAAAGACAAAGAAGAATGTTGAGATGGATATCATGGGCGACAAGCTTGGCCGCATCCACGTTGGCAAGCAGGATCTTGGCAACCTGCAGACGCGTAAGATGAAGGGTCTCAAGCGCAAATATGACCAAGGAGACGACGCCGAGGGTGAAAATGAGGAATCAGACGAGCCGAGCAGCGTCGAGGCCTTTGACGATGAAGCGTCTGAGGATTCCGAGGCTGGCTTTGGGGGCTTCTCAGAATGAAATGCGTATGTAACTATTAATTTAGGAGAGAAAGGCCACTTAGTGTTAATTTATTGCAATGCTTTAAAAAAGGGTATGGAATCTTGGTCTCGCTGAACTTCCTCAATGAGAAACCAGGAACGCGCTGTCTATGGGTCTGCCTCGGATTTCGCAAGCTTTATATTTTGGTTGTTCACTAAGCGCAGGAGGTTGCGCAGAAGCATCATGATCGTGACTTTTCCGGTCATCGGCACATACAAAGACGCATGCTGCTTGACTTCGGGAGTGAAGTTCTTCTCACTGCTGAAGTTCACGCACACCGCACCATACTTGACATAGTCGAGGGGGAACTTGTAGTTTGGTGACGGCACACCGGTGATCACAACATCGGAGCTGAGGGCCGCCTCCTTAAGGGTGATGTCAGTGTCGGAGACCACATGCTTCACATGGCGCAGGCCCTCGCCGCGGGTGAACTTCTGTATACCGTTGATATCTGCGGAGTAAACGACGGCGCCATCATTGGCCAGCAAAGCCGCGAGCGGACGGCCGACAATCTCGCTGCGGTTAACCACGGTGATGGTCTTGCCGTAAAGACGGTTTCCGTACGGGATAATGCTGTTGTAGACACCAAGGTAC
Source organism: Entelexis gropengiesseri (assembly GCA_030579755.1). Lineage (NCBI taxonomy): Eukaryota > Fungi > Ascomycota > Dipodascomycetes > Dipodascales > Trichomonascaceae > Entelexis > Entelexis gropengiesseri. The sequence goes on along the minus strand of JAKTRO010000010.1, from coordinate 117,720 downwards.
TCGAGAATCTTGACGCAAGCCAGCGGCGTGCAGGGGAGAATAGACTTCTGGGTCTCGTCCTTGTCGAGGAAGCGAACGTTCTGGTACAGGTTCTGGATGAAGATGTGGCTCAGACCCTCGACGTCTTTCTCGGAGCTGACGACCTGCTGGATGTACTGGTCGCGGCCGGGACCAAACACCGGGAAGTAAACGAGAATGCCGTCAACGCTGTTGTCGGTGTTAGCCTGCATAATGGCCTCTTCGAGGCTCTCCTTAGAAACCTCGCGCATCTCATAGCGGAACCCAAGCTCCTCGCACGTTTTCCCCGTCCATTGCGCGTACGTACGCGCGGCGGGGTCAGTGTTAGCGAGGAAGCCCACGAGCAGAGGCGGCTTGTCGAGCTTGGCCACGCCCTCCGTCAGTTCTGCAGTGAAGGCTTTAGCAATTGTAGAGGCCAAGACGGTTTTGCAAGCAGGACCCGACATTTGCGTATTATATTTAGGGGCTGGCTGGCGTGGGCAACAAAGCTCGGTCCACAAAATAAATTTATTTACCAAGAGACCTCGATTATTTAACTTGCTGTGACTTATACTCCTAGAGCTCCCGGGGCACCACCACCGCACCGCTACTAGCGTGTGCGCGCCGATAGTCTGGTGAAATAATAAATAGGTCGGGCAACCGCACGTCGACCACAACCGACAACTAGGAGCGGAGGCAGGCAAGCTAGTAGATGCTCGACCTGAGCATAAAGCGCCAGGACGGTAGCATCATTGACCCAAAGCCGGGCCTGCCTCTATTCTATGACGAGCGGGTCACGATCACCGTCGAGTCCGACGTGGAGTGCGAGCTGCATCTCGTGGTGATGGTCGTGGGCAGCTTCGAGGAGCGCGGGCGCGAGCACAGCATGGTGATTTTCGACGAGAATCTCAGCCGCGACTACGCGTGGTCGAAGTCCGTGCACGTCCGGCACCCGCGCAGCCCGCTCCAGAACCCGCATCTCGAGGCGGTTGCTACGGCGCGGTACACAGCGCCCGACGAGGAGCGTCTGGCGGGATCGCGGCCGGACCAGTCGAAGTACCTCAAACCGTTTGAGCCCGTTTCGTTCGGCACCACGAGCGCAATAGTGCCGTTTGTGAGCGCGCCAAGGCCCTCGGCCGCGGCCTCGCGGCACGCGCGTGGCACGTCCACCGCCAGCGGCATCAACTTTGCCGAGGTGTATGAGGAGCGGCGGAACAGCAAGACCGGAGAGGTGGTGAGCACGCGCAAGCGCGATGGCCACCGCTCCAACGGAGACGCGAACGGCCAAACCGGCCCGAAAAATGGCACCCAGAACGGCTCGCATCTGCCGTCGACCGCAGACGCAGACGGCGACGCTGAGATCCGCGTCGTGCGCTGGCGCGGCGCGCTCAGCCAGGCGCTCGAGCTCGAGATCCGCTCGATCCGCCCCGCGCTCGAGCGCGACAGGGTCATTGCCGAGATCGATCTGGTGGCCGGGGCGCTTCCTGTGCGGGTGTCAAGGTGCGACGTCACGCTCGAGGACGGCAAGGTCGACCTCATGGGCCACATCGAAACGCCCGTGACGCTGGACGCCTGGGGCAAGTACGCGATGTGTTTCAACCTCCAGCTGCGGGCGCCGCCGCAGTCCGTGCACACGCCGGTGTCGAGGAAGCCGCTGAACATTGAACTGGAGTGTGCTGTGGTGCTCAGCGATGAAACAGCGCCGGTGATCTCGACAATCTGGACGCCGCTTGTCGATTTCGAGGGCACGCACGGCCCGCTCCCAAAAACGCCGTCGCTCACGCTGCCCGTGAACTCGCCGCTCGGCTCGACGTTTCCCCACAACGTGCACCACAGCTCGTCGTCGTCGACGCTGGACCTGGTGGCGAGCCGCGGCCAGAACAAGGCCAACCTCGGGCTGATGGGCGGCATCTCCATCATTCTCACGGGGCCGCAATTTGTGACGGTGGGCGACACGTTCGAGTGGTCGTTCAAGGTGCTCAACCGCTCGCCGCGGTCCCGCTCGTTCACTCTGAAATTTGCATCCACCTCTCTCCCGCGCGAGGCCGCCAGCCACCGCGATTCGCGGCAGGAAATGACCGCGCCGTCGATCGCGGAGAGGTCGATTCTGGGCGCGCCCAACATCGATCTACTGCGGCGCCGCGCGCAAGCGCACTACGCGAACATAGGCGCGAGCCGGGGAATCATCCCGCTGAGCCAGGAGCTGCGCGTGGGCAGCCTTGCGCCGCATACCTGCTTCGAGACCTCGATCGAGCTCTACGCCCTCAAAACCGGCTCGCACTCCGTCGAGTCCTCGCGCATCGAGGACCTATCGAACGGCGACTCATACGACGTTGGCGGGCTGCTGCAAGTCATTGTGGAGCCCAAACGTTGAGGCCGCTGAGCAGCCGATTGAACCTGTACTATTTATATACTCTGAATCATAGCCTGGATCATACCCTGACCTACGTAAAGCCGCATTTCTGTTGAGGATGCTACCAACAACCCGTTCGACCCATCCCTATTCGCGCTGGTGGGGGGGGGGCTGAACCCTAACGCGTGGCGGCGGTGAGGGCCGACGACAGTTGAGCATCACGACAGAAGCTCAGAACACGAGCTGGGAAAACGAGTTAAGAAAACGAGTTGAGAAAACAGTCGAGCGCATGGTGACCGTATCAAACCAGCTCTCCAGTACAAGCGTAAGTATATCCTGTTGAGCCAATCTGGCTTGGGCTGCGGAGATCAGGGTACTAACCAAACTACACAGCCAATTCCGGAAGCCGAGTTCGAGTCCGAGGCAAAGGCGGCGTTCGACACCGCAAATGGAAGCGTCCAGGACAAGATCAACGCGTTCTTGAAGGCGCTGAGCGGCCGCGCGGAGGTGCAGAACTACAAGCTTGTTGTCCACGTCACCGAGATCGACGCCAGCACCCGCGGGCCCCTCAAAACGTATACGGGAGCGTTTTGGAACGCTGACCAGGACGGCGCTTGGGCAACGCATCTCGCGGAAGCCGGCCTGATGGTCACCGTCACCTGGATCAGGGTATAGCGCAATTGACATTGAATGTGGTGGCCACCAACCAGATATAAATGCTCATGCTCGGCTTATATTTAAGTGTTATCAATGAGTAGATTTGATGAGTGTTTTTGATGAGTATTAGAGGATTGTTCGTAGTCTTCGGTCATTACTTGAGAGCATCCTTGAACAAGGCCTGGTACATGAACGCCTCGCTCAAAATGAGTTCAATGTCTTTCTCGGTCCAGTCACTCGTGGGCAGTGCCTGCAGGAAGATCATGAGGTCCTGGAACTCCATCTCCTTTAGCTGCTTTGTCCACTTCACCAGGAATGCCGCGCACACGTAGACGTGGAACTCCGAGAACCCCTGCGAGCCCTCGGACAGGTAGGTGTCCCAGATGCGAATCGTGCAGTTCATGGGCACCTCGCGCATCAGCAGGCAGTTCATCCACCGGAAACTGAACTGCATGAACTCGACGCCCTCGTTCTTGAGATGCCTTACGAGATCCGCATCGATCTTTGTGACGAGACGCTCGAGCTGCTCGACCTGGCGGTGGATCCCGGGTTGCGCGTGGATGTAGTTGTCCTGGATGCCGTCAAGCAGCTTGCTGATGCACCAGTAGCTGTCGGACTCGACGCACTCCAGCTGCTCGGGTCTCAGAGATGCTGGGTCCAGCTCCTCAACGCGGCGCGTGCCGACATACTCGGTCAAGAACGTTTGGAAGAACGGCGTGACGAGGTCATTAATGCCCTGGACGTACCCGCTGGCCGGATGGCGGATGGCCCAGAGGTAGAGAATGCGCTCGAGCGACCGCTGGGTCGCGACGTATGAGTACAGCTTGATATGAGGGTTGGTGCGCGGCACATCGATCGAGATCTGGTGCCACATCGCCTGATCGAGGCCCGCCGAGGCCTCAAAAACCTGCTTCACCGCCTGGACATACTCGCTCCGCTTCTTCTGCAGGGTGCGGGCGCGCCGCTCGGCGGTGGGCGGCAGGTAGCCCAGCAGCTGGGTCCATGTGCGCGGGCGCAGATCGCTGGGGATACCGCTCCAGGCCAGCTTGCGCAGCTGCTCCACGTCGACCGTGGGCGAGTCCAGCACGGTCTGGAACCGGATGATCCGGCTGACCTGGCTGTTGAGCTCGTCACGCTCGGCCTTCGCGGCCACCTCGCTCGGATTGCGCTGCTCGGGCGAGTCCTCTCGGGCGAAGTCCGCTCGCGACAAGCTGCGCGGAATCGGCTTGGCCGCCGCAACCGAGTCGAAGTTGGCATCCCAGTCATCGTCGAGATCGAAGTACGAGCTCGTGCCGGACGAGAGCGAGACTGTCGAGTTCTGGCGCGGTGCCGAGCCGTAAACGGCCCCGGCCGACTTCTTGGACTCGGTGTGGGCGCCGTGCTTGTGTTTGTGCTTCGCTTTCCGCGACGACTGCGTGCTAGCAGAGGCGGTGGGCTGCATGCGGATGTGTTCGGAGTGGAACCGCCCACCGCCGACAGTTATTGGCTGGCCGTCGGGCGCCTCGTCGCCAAACGCGGACGGCGAGTGGCTCTTGGGCGCGACGCTGGCAATTCGCCGGAAAAACGTGGACGCAGGCGTTCCCCGCCCGCCGTTCTCCCCGAATATGTATTCGTTCTGGTCGAGCTCGATCATCTCCTGCTTTTTGCGAGGCATCAACCAGCCACTGCAGGGAGCCCGATCCTAGAAATTGCGCGTATGCGGCCCCAGCAGTACCGGAAATAAACGGCCACGGCTGTTGTTATGGCTGCCGTATTTACCACTGCACCACCACCACCCGCCCAACAACGCAACCAGCCATTGCGCTTACTAAGGCGATCCCCCAGTATACGGATAGAACACCGCGGGGACTCTAGGGTACGCGTACCGCCTGGCGGGCCCAGCTTCCGGTGGTGCTGGTGCTGCAGTCACCCTCCGCAATGCTGGAGGAGAGACCTTGCCCTGAAGACGGTCGGTTTCGACGGCGCCGCCACAGAGCCTCGCGGAGAGCTTGCTGCTCTGGCGTGGCTCGTTGTTAATTCGGAAATATTCTAATGTACTTTGCCAACGGTCGGCGGACCTGCGCTCGCCCGCCGCTGCTTCGTGGGCGCGTCCCTGCCAGCGGTTCTCGAACCATCGAAGTCGCCGCTTATATCACGCTTGCATAACCGCACGGGCAGCCCATTTATACGAACCACTAACCACACCACCTGCTTCCAACCACAAACACTACACCATGAGCAAGATTCCGCAATCCAATACCGACTGGGACTCCGAGACCGTTGTTGGCTCGCGGGTCCGCGTTGGCGGCGGCGGCCCGCGCCAGACGGTGGCGCGCGGGTCGTCGGCGCTGAACAGCGCGCTGCGCAGCGGCAACGTCCTGTCCACGGAGAAGAAGTACGCGTTCGGAAACCACTCAAACAACCCGGAGGGCCAGCGGCTTGCGAAAATCGACCAGTCGGACGACGTCGCCCCGCCGGCCAAGATCAGCCTCAGCGTCGGTAAGGCTATTCAGCAGGGCCGCCAGAACAAGAATCTGACCCAGAAAGACCTTGCGACCGCGATCAACGAGAAGCCGCAGGTCATTGGCGAGTACGAGAATGGGCGCGCGGTTCCCAGCCAGCAGGTCCTGGCTAAGATCGAGCGCCAAATCGGAATCAAGCTGCGCGGTAAGGACATCGGCGCCGAGCTTCCGGCTAAGGGCTCTAAGAAGAAATAGACTTGATTCTGTAATCTGGAATTAGACGGTTAATGGCATTTTACATACTTGAAGTTTCCCACTTTTTTTTGTTCCATAGTTACGCGCTGGCAGCGAGACGCCGGACCGCTGGCGGCAAGCATGACGTAAGTTTTGCGAGCCGACAGTTATTTATTTCAAACTAGATCCTTCTCCCGCCCCACCTGCCACCCCCGCCTAACCAAAGGGTCACGATACGCATGTCGTTCTCCGTGAGCCAAAATAAGAAGTTCGACACGGCGGCCGACATCGAGCCGTTGCTCGCTGACCTGAAGCCCGGTATCAAAGAAGCGAACTTCGGAGGAAGCTCGTACGGCGTCGGTGCCTGCGAGGCCATTGCTGCGAAACTCGAGAAGGTCGAGACTTTGGAGGTCGCCAACATGGACGACATGTTCACTGGGCGCCTTCGCGAGGAAATCCCCCAGTCGATGGACGCGCTGCTCGGCGCGCTGCTCAAACTTCCGAATGTGCACACTGTCAATCTCAGCGACAACGCATTCGGGATAGCGACAATCGCGCCGCTTGAGAAGTTTCTCAGCCAGCACACGCCCCTCGAGCACCTGATCCTCGCGAACAACGGGTTTGGCCCCGAGGCCGGCGCGCGCGTGGGCCAGGCGCTCGAGGCGCTTGCCGAGAAGAAGCACAAGGAGAGCCATAGCGCGAAGCTGCAGACCGTGGTGTGTGGCCGCAACCGGCTAGAGAACGGATCGATGGCCGCATGGGCGCGCTTTCTCAAGGCTCACGGCTCGGTGACCGATCTTCGCATTTACCAGAACGGCATCCGCCAGGAGGGCATCGAGATTCTCATGCGCGACGGGCTCGCGCACTCGCCAAAAATCACCGTGCTCGACCTCCAGGATAACACCTTCACCGAGCGCGGCGCGCGGGCCATGGTCGCGTCCATCGATAGCTGGCCCGAGCTTAAGGAGCTCGGCGTCAGTGACTGCTTGCTCACCGCCAAGGGCGGCGAGCTCGTGGCCCAAAAACTTGCATCGAGCAAGACCCTCGACAACCTCGAGATTCTACGCTTGCAGTACAATGAGATCGACGAGAGCGGCCTTGCCCACCTGTCCAGCGCCGTCAAGTCGAACCTTCCCAACCTCAAACTTCTCGAGCTCAACGGTAACCGCTTCAGCGAGGACCACGAGCATGTCAACACCATCACAGCAGCATTCTCCCACCGGGGCTTCGGCGAGCTCGACGAGCTCGATGACATGGAGGAGGAGACCGACGACGAGGACGAGAGTGAGGACGAGCAGGACGACGAACTCGAGGCCGGCGCTCGCGATGCCGAGTACGCTGAGGACGAGCAAGTCGCGGAGGATAAGGACTCCTCTGTTGACAAGCTGGCCGACAAGTTGTCGAAAACAGAGATATAGAGCTGTTCGTTAATGAAATTGGGTATCGTATATAAACAGCCGTGACCCCTAGCATGGTGCCACGGCTATAAAGCTTTTTTTTATGTACATGGTGGCCTTGCCCGCGCAGCAGCTAATCTGTTAGCATTCTGGTCGCGGATCTACTCACAGCGCGGAAACGGAAAAGATTCCCAGAATGAGCACCAGGGCAAGGGGGTGGTGGCGCACAATCACGGCGCTATGACGAGGGTTCAAAGAGACGGAAAAGGCTAAGACTTTGATGCAAGCACAATCATTTCAGCGGGGTATATTTTTAGGCACCTGTATGTTGAGTTGGATGGGCGAGCTCGAGCAGGTGGTTTCCTGTATGGCCAGGGCGGGACGATTTGTATCAAGTCGACACCAGGCACGTTCTCGACCCGATCATCAGGCACCTTAGTGAAAGCATCGACGTCAATTCCAGTTAGCTGCTCACTGGATATTGTCATTCGGCCGGACGGTGATAGCGCTTGATCATCGTCTCTACCAAATGTCAGCGGTACATCAGGCAGCTTAAGCGCGGCTTGCATGGAACAAGGGGAATTCCAGCCGTCGCTCAAATGATGCGAATATCTCGGCTCAGGGGCCAAGCATGGATGCTGCTGGTATTTCTGACCACTGTTTATGGATAGATCCGTGAGCTCGGGCGGGTCGTATGAATCGTCGAACGGCTCTGTGCCATACGCTGATGCTAGTAATAGCCGGTCGCAATAGCAGTCGTCATATGCCACTAAGGTCGTAGGAGTTCCTTCTTGGCTATATGGCCCCGCTTCTGATGCCAGAGTAGAAGATATCGAAAGTATCCTCGAGGACGATGACGAGCTAGCAATCGATAGGCGTTGCTGAAAGCTAAAACGTTCAGAGCAGCCAGACGCTGAGCTAGTGCGCTCAGCAGTAATGTCACTGTACGCAATTGAATCGTCATATCTCCAGCTGTAAATATCGGCTTGGAGGTCTGCGAGCCGCGTGTGCGTAGGCAGAGACGACTTAAACAGCTGATCGCGATCCGTAAAAGACGCGGGCCAATTGGACCGCAGGCGCGTGTCTCTTATACTGAGGTAAGGCCAGTACACATTGGTAGGCGGCACTTTCAACGGTTCGTACTCATCACTGCTTGGGCTGATACTAGGGGCTGCTTCAAGGCGCCTTGACTTTCCAATCTTTCGGAACAGCCGCATGAGCCCGGGAGTAGCAGATGAGCTTGTTAGTTATATCATGACTACGTGTCTAGGCGTGCCGCTTGGCACCTTCGCCGAAAATAGAAGGTAGAGAGACTGTGGTGGATCGAGCATGGTGGGTGCCGACACTTCGATTGAGTATAGATAATCAAGGGGCTACACGGACGCAGCCTAGCGTCTACTTATCGCCGCGGTCAATAATACTCATATTCCTAGTCAGAAACACATTCAGGCACCGCCGCTAGACGGCCGTGCGGCGGCCGTTCTAAGGCCGGTTCCTCAAGCACTCCTTATATAATCCAGGGCTTCGCCCTATGCTTGTCTAATTACTAAGCTGTAACCGACTCGGTGAATTTTTCAGCATCTCCCACCACCATCACCACCAAGACACGGGAGCGACAGTTCAACTACCCATACACAAAATGAGCACCGAGCAGCAGCAGCAGAACCGTGGATTTGGCGGCGGCCGTGGCGGCCGTGGCCGTGGCGGCCCCCGCCGCGGTGGTCCCCGCCGTGGACGCCGTGAGGAGAAGGGCTGGGAGCCCGTCACGAAGCTTGGCCGTCTCGTGAAGGCTGGCAAGATCCACTCGATGGAGGAGATTTACGCGAACTCGCTGCCCGTCAAGGAGTTCCAGATCGTTGACCAGTTCCTGCCCAACCTCAAGGACGAGGTCATGAAGATCAAGCCTGTGCAGAAGCAGACCAGCGCTGGCCAGCGCACGCGGTTCCGGGCCGTCGTCATTGTTGGTGACAGCAACGGCCACGTCGGTCTTGGTGTGAAGACCTCGAAGGAGGTTGCCACCGCCATCCGCGCCGCCATCACCATCGCCAAGCTGAACGTCATCCCCGTGCGCCGCGGCTACTGGGGTTCGCTCATTGGTGAGCCCCACACCCTGCCGTCCAAGGTCACCGGCCGCTGCGGCTCTGTCCTTGTGCGCCTGATCCCGGCCCCCCGCGGTAAGGACATCATTGCCTCGCCTGCCGTCAAGAAGCTGCTCAGCTTCGCTGGCATTGAGGACGCCTACACCTCGTCGACCGGTACCACGCGCACCACCGAGAACACGCTGAAGGCTGCCTACGCCGCCATCGGCAACACCTACGGCTTCCTCACCCCTAACCTGTGGGACAAGAACCCGGTGTACGTGTCTCCCCTCGACCAGTACTACATCGAGGCCAGCGGCCGCTCGCGCCGCCACTAAGGCTGTAAATGGCTCGCTTATCATTATGTATTGAAACTTTCTAATTTCGTGTCTCGCAGATATTGCCGCAGCCCCGACGACGACCTTGTGGTGCGGTCGGTGCCGTGCACCCGGATCTCGCCGTGGGCCTGTGCGATGGTGGCCTGACTAGCCGCGAGGTGGGACCTTAGCGTGTTCTCGAGCACGATGCTGTTGTTCGACGAGATGGACGCTCCAATGGACGACGACGTGCATATGGACAATCCTGAAATGGACGATCCTGAAATGGACGACCCCGAAATGGACGAAGCAGAAACGGACGACGCAGAAACGGACGAGAGCACCGACGTGTCGCGAAGCGACGATGTGTCCGCTATTGACGATGTATCTGCTGTCGAGGACGTGTCTGCTGTCGGAAATGTGTCTGGTATCGAAGACGTGTCTGGTACAAAAGATGTGTTTGGTATCAAGGGCGCGCCCGACATTGAGAGGGCGGATGTACCGCCATTTGAGCTCGCTGCGCTACGCTGCGGGACTGTGGGGTTGTCGGGAAACACGGGTGTCGACTCTCTTTTCGGAAATATGAACGAGCTTGCACCAGGTTCGTCGGTCCATCGACCCGAGGGTGCTTCGCCAGCGGTTCGTGCGATTCTACTGTATTCATCCCAGTGGTCTGCGGTCGTGTGGGTGTTTTTGTGGCTTTTTGAGGTGTGGTGCGACCTTGTGCGGTGCGACGACCTTGGCGGCTGGCACAGCCGCAGCAGTTCCTCGCGTAGTGGAATTAGTAGGTATTTGGCCGGTTCTCGCTTGGGCCTGCGCTCGCCCGACAAGTAGTAGCTGGCAGCAAGCAGACCAAGGATTCCAATGGCGCTGCCAGCGAGAAGCGCTCTGCCCGGCACACCAAAGTCCACCATTCTCCAGTCGAATTTCATGGAGCTCAATTGGAAGCGCATTGCGATTAAAACGGCCAGGGTCCAGAATAGCAATCGCTCAAATTGGTATTCACGGCCTTCCTGTTTAGGTTCGCATTCAAGTCGGGGAACTGCTAAAGGGTTGAGCTCAACGTCATCACGGCCGATTGACGCTGGGCGCGGTGGGACGCCGGGTCCGTACCCTGGCGCCACGCCAGCGTCAGCGTCAGCGAAGAAGCGGAGAGGGGCCCGCTCGGGTCTCCCAACCGGTGCCCACATGCCCACAAGCCACATGCCTGGCTCAGTTGTGCTCAGCTAAGCTGGAGAACCCCAGGCGTCGCAAACCAGGCAAGGCCCATATTATAGTCACAAGCAACCAAAGCTCCGACGGTTTTTTTTTTGCTCTACTCCAAAATGTCGAAGCACGTTGCGCAGGCAGAGGCCCACGCAAATGATGCGGCGAGCAAGGAGGAGGCGCGCGCCGCGTTCGAAAAGAAAAAGCAGACGTTCATTGTTCGCGCTATCTGGACCTTCGTCATGATCGGCTGCTTCGTCGGCATTATTCTTGCGGGCCACGTCTACATTGCGATGCTGATTGCCGTGCTGCAGGTTCTCAGCTACAATGAGGTCATAAACCTCACCGGCGAGAAGCGGTACTTCGACGACCTGCCGTGGGGGCGCACCCTCAGCTGGTACTTCATGGTTGTTGTGATGTTCTACCAGAAGGGCGAGTCGCTGTTCATGTTTTTCCGCAACGTCGGCATCTTCGACCGCGTGCTCTATCGCCTGATCGCGTACCACCGGCTCATCTCCTATGCGCTGTACATCGGCGGGTTCATGTTCTTCGTGAGCACGCTGCGCCCGGGCCACTACCGCGAGCAGTACGCGCACTTCACAACCACCCACATGGCCATTTTCCTCGTGATTATCCAGGGCAACTTCATCGAAACCAACATCCTCCACGGCCTCTACTGGTTCCTTGTCCCGGTCTCGCTGGTCATCGTCAACGACATCATGGCCTACGTCTGCGGGATCACGATAGGCCGCACGCCGCTGATATCAATCAGCCCAAAGAAGACCGTCGAGGGGTTCTTGGGTGCTTGGTTCTTTACGATGATTGCCAGCGTCATCATCACGCACTACGCCGCCGCCAGCCCGTACATGATCTGTCCCATGACAAAGATTGGCGTCAACGCCTTTTCCGACTACACCTGCGTGCCCGACAAGGTATTCGTACCGCGCGACTGGTCGATGTTCGGCTTCCACGCGACGTTCGCGCCTATTTATTTGCACGCCGTAATGCTAGCCACGTTCGCCTCGCTCATCGCGCCCTTCGGCGGCTTCTTCGCCTCGGGCACCAAGCGCGCGTTCAAGGCTAAAGACTTCGGCGATACGATCCCGGGCCACGGCGGCATCACCGACCGCTTCGACTGCCAGTTTGTCATGGGTCTTTTCTCGTGTATATACTTCGACACCTTTGTCACAAACCCGGGAGTGCCGGACATCCGGGGCGTGATTGACGCAATCGCGTCTCTGTCCAGCCAGGATCAGCAAATACTTGCCGAGGAGGTCTGGCGCGTGCTGCAGGTGGCAGCATAGCTCGTATCGACACAGTGCCGATAGCTCGCTCGATCTAGAAAAAAAAGCACTTATAATACAGTATTTAACATTATTACAATACAATCCAGAAATCCTGGTCTGAGCCGGTTCACTCCGTGAGATTCAAAGGCCGGTAGAAGTACTGCTTGTGCGTTTTGCGGCAGCTACGAAGGCTGCGGTGACCGCGCGTGCTTTGCACCACCGACCGGCGTTCCTCGCTCTCGTCGAGCTCAGGAATGTAGTAGTACTCGTCCTCGGGCAGCCGCCCGAAATCATCGCGCTCAGCGTCCGTTACTCCAATACACTTGATCCCGCGAATGATCTCGCGAACCTGGGACTTGGGTAGCGCCTGCAACTGGCTGCTGGCCTTGCGGACGGTAGCTAGTGGCACAGCGCTCAGTCGTGAGAAGGCTACGTAATTCGCCGCGACGTTTTCCAACTCGCGGAGGACCTCGGGACTCAGGTCCTGAGCCCTCTTGCGCTTCTCGCCCACGGAGGCCGGGGTGCTGACCCCAGAATTAGAGGTTGGGTCTTGCTGCGAGTCCGGCTCTGGCGTTGCTTGCTTCGCGCGATTGGTGGTGGCACTTTTGGCAATAGGCACTTCCAGTGTATGCGACGCCTGCAGAGGTTGGCCCAACCGAGAGCTTGCTTTGGGTGAGTCCTCTCCTTTCAGTGTAGGCGGAAGCTTGGCGTCGTCATCGGCTTCGAGCAGTGACCGACCGGAGAATGCTGGACCGAGCGTGTTTATTTTTGGAGCCGCCAGAGAGTCCATCGAGAGCGCAGGCTGCAGAGCATCTCGACTCGCATCACTCCTCAGCTTCTTCGCGGGCGGCACCGTCCCTTCGTCACTCTGCTTCCAGACTTCCTCCTCTGTCTCCTCGGCATCGTTCACGTACTCGACCAAGACCTTGTCACCGTGAACCTCCATCATGATTCCATCCACGCGCTCAACGTTAAGGATCTGACCTCGTTCCACTGTATAGTCTTCTCTGGCACCCGTGGTTTCGTCTGCTACGCTCACCGTTAGGCCGTTCCAGCCGAGGCATTCAATAACCACATAGTTTTCCGCATTCACTGATAGGCGCGCGTGGACGCGTGACGCCAGTTTGTTGCTCGCTCGCAGAGCGAACGTCGAGGACTTTGACGAGCGGCCTAATGTAACTGCACTTCCGGATAACGGTACGCGCGCCACTATCAACGGCTGCAATGGCTTGGACCGGGCAAGCGATACCGCCGATGCCGCCTCTTGAACGGGCGACAGAGGCGGCGAGCTCGACGCCGGCATGTTTGCTTCAGAAGTAGGCAAAGGCGTCGGAAGAAACGTTGTCTGCGGCTCGGGATCGCGATAAATAGAGAATTTGGGCCGCAAAAACTTGCGAGTTGGCTGCGGGCTATCAGACTGGGGCGCAAATGCCGGAAGCAGGCCAGCTGCAACCGTGCGGGCCTCCGCATCTCTAGGAACTGGCGGCGACGAAGGGGGTCCAAACATGCTTCGCGGTAAAGTTTATTATGACCTCTAGCGGAAGTATGATTCAGGCACGCTTCTTTGCCGGGATCCTTCGCGTGGTGCAGCGCGTAAGGAATGAGAGTAAGGCTTTAGTGATGATCAGTCCAACCTTAGATCATGCATTATGTAGGGTAGCGAAACCGCGACCGTGGTCCAAGGGCTCCACGAAGACGCGTTTTGCGCTCGATGACGGCCCTGCTCGGCGCATTCGAACGCACCATTACTCGGGGAGTAAAAAGTAACCATGAAACATGACAGCATTGAAACCATTAGGATTGCGAAGTGTGCCTTGGACACGAGAGCTAAGACGCCTCGAGCGCGGTCTGTGGGCTAGGGTGCGTTCGGCATTCCGCTCGAGGCATTCGTATAAACTAACGCGTACTGAGCCATTGTTTGCAAAATTTATAAATCAAACCTTAGAAATAAGCAAATTTTGTGTAACAGGCTTCATTTTTGATGAGTTTTGTCGCATGATAGCCGAGTCGTACTTATGGAAGGTAATTGCCATTCCCACACAAATCCCAGGCCTCGGCACTATGAACGAAACAGGCGTAATACTTCGGCCAGTTACAACTCTCACAGCAAACCGAGAATACTCTTAAATAGGTATATAATACATCAAAATTCAAAGCAAGATCATTTTTCTCACCTCCTGAAGGCAGCTACGCAATTTCATATGAGCTCACAGTGCGATAAGGGTACTGCGATAAGCGAGAGACAACCCTAACCATGATTAACCACCACGACCGCGCCGGCTTGGAAATCGGTTTTTCTCCAATGTGCTTATTCTCCACTCGTCTGGGTGAGTTGCACGCTTGTTAAATAGTGGCGCGAGTGTTTCTTTTCGCCGACGTTTACGGATATCCTCCCCTGAAGGTATTCTGAAGAAACCTGGGGCCATTTCAAGTAGCCACTCGCTACGAATTTGGGAGACAGTGTGGATGTACTCACGAGAGGTCAATACAAGAGAGTTGTATAGCACATAATCGGCTCTGCGACGAAAAAGCACTGACGATGGGTGGATACTCACCTGTAACTCATCCGCAAGTAGTTTGTACGAATTCCCATCCGCTTTCGCTATATTGTGAAAGTATCCTGCACACAAAGCTTTCAGCACAGCATCCTTGGTGTTGTCGTTCCGATACTTTCGATCGTCTGAGCCACCAGACCTCCGATTTCCACCTCGACTGACGAGGTTAGTTATCTGCTTTCTTGCATCGCGGACCTTGAGTAAGGTGCGGAAGTGAAGGAAGTTATCTTCGCACCACTTTCGACTATACTTAGCCTCCACCCAGCGAGAGTAAGTATTTAACAGGGTAAGATGATCGCCAGAATAGTCTTGAAGGCGGCGGTGCATGCGATCAGCCTCTGCTTGAAGAGAAGGCGGGTTCGAGGGCCGATAATAGACTGAGGGCATCGTCATCATGGCAACGATTGTAATAAGATCTTCGGTGCACCGGTCTCCGAATTCCATCGCCGTAAGTAGAGCACGAGCCATGGCTGGCTCTATCGGATAGCTCGCCATCTTACGACCGAGCGTCGTTAGCTCGCCCTCGTCATCTAAAGCACCCAGAAGGTAAAGGTCACGCAGGGAAGATACTAGGGCCTGTCGCGGGGGTGGGTCCAAGAAATCTACGTTTAGCAAGTCAGAGATCCCCATTGATTTGAGCTGCAGCGCCAGGCTGCCTAAATTCTGCCGTTGGATATCGGGGACCGTAGATTTAGACATTTCGTGACTGAACGCATGCTCTGTGTAGAGTCTATAGCAGATGCCGGGCGCCGTACGTCCAGCTCTGCCCGACCTCTGGTTTGCCTGGGCCTGGCTGATCGGCACAACTTTCAGCACATCCATGCCCTGCCGAGGATCCCACACCTGAACCTTGGCGAATCCAGGGTCCACCACATACAGAATTCCGTCGATCGTCAAACTTGTTTCAGCAATATTGGTGGCAATCACGACTTTACGCTTGCCCTCTGGTGCGGGCTCAAAGATGTACTGTTGTTGCTCGCTGGGAAGAGCTGCATAAACGGGCACAGCAATAAGGCTGCCATCGGAGACCAGCTTAGGTATGGAAGCTGCTGCGAGATCGATTTCTGCCTGCCCAGTGAGAAACACAAGAATGTCACCAGGATCTTCCTGCTCGTGGATGCGCTTAACTGTGCTCAACGCCGCTTCCATATAATCAAGCACTGGCTCAGGCAGCCAGCGAATAGTGACGGGGAATGTGCGGCCAGGAATTCGGAGCACGGGTGCCTCTCCAAAGTATGCGGAGAATCTTTCGGCGTCTAGGGTAGCCGAAGTAACGATGACGTGGAGGTCTGGCCTTCTTGTGATGGCCTTTTTAAGAAGGGCGAATAGCACATCGGTAGCCACTGTGCGCTCATGGGCCTCGTCAAGCATGATGACCGAGTACCCAGTGAGATCTTGGTCCGCGGCTGCCTCGCTCTGCAGAAGACCATCGGTCATGTACTTGATGCGAGTATCTTGTGATGAGTTGTCGTCGAAACGGACAGCGTAGCCGACGAGACCGCCAACAGGCTTGGCTCGCATTTCCGTGGCCACTCGCTGGGCAATCGAAATGGCGGCGATCCGGCGCGGCTGCGTGCATGCAATTACCTTATTCTCGCCTGCCAGCCCGGCCGCGTGCAGATACTGGACGATTTGAGTTGTCTTCCCGCTACCTGTGTCGCCGACGATAATCACCACGGGGTTCTTGGCGACAGCCTCTACAATCTGAGACTTGAAGCTGTGTACAGGCAGGTCTGGCTTCCCTATACTCACGAGGCTCTTCGATCGGAGGTCAGTGGACACAGTGGACGCATGCCCAGGAGACGTGGGCCCAGGAGATGCAGGCAAAGAAGGGCGTGCATCAGGCACGACTCTTGCCGTATGAGATGCTGTTTCGCTCATTTCCGACTGCTCGGACCTTAGTTCAGAGGCATTGGATGCCATCGATGTACTCAGCGACTCATTGCGGAGGAAACCAGGGACCTTGACGTAGTGGACAACATCAATGTCGCGGTTGTGAGCAGCTACTGCATCGTCTGAGATGTGTGGCTGGTCAATGCTGAGTCCAGACGCCGCAAGCTGCTGGGCCTCGAACGCGTCGTCGGGGTTGAACACGCGGCGCCGCCTCAAAGAGAAGCTTAGCCTGTTGCCGTCGATTTTTGTAAGCTGCGCACTGAGCCTGTCGCCAGGCCTCGGCTTGGGCGAATCCCCGAACTCAGAGACGTGAATCAGCCCCTCGCTGGGGACCGGCCCCCGCGGCTCGAGCACTTTGACGAAGGCACCGAACGGGACGACTTTCTTGACCACAACATTGTACGAGTCATTTAAACAGAGCTCATGACGACTCGGAAGGTAGAAAGGCTCTACTAGGGCGACAATGGTGTCTACGAATGCGGCAGGGAACTCTGCGAGCTCTGTGCGCAGCTTGGCGCTACCGTCCTTGCCGAGACTAAGGATGTACTCAGCCAGCGTCGGATCGGCCACGCCAGTTTGCTGGAGGACCGCAGTCTGGACCTTGGCGAGCACCGTATCGCGGCTCACGGCGGCCATGTGCTGGTGACAGCAGCACTAAACTCACCTTCGCGCATAATGACTGTTGTGTCAGCCAACGGCGCCATGCGAAGACGCTGAGGGATACGTGTGTCTTGAGGGGCCAGCATAGCCGCATAGCCATAGTCCGAGCGCTGATCATAAGGTTCTAACATTTTTACGAATTAATTTTCAGTTTATGCTCATGCACTCACGGGCGCCGCCGCGGCCGGCTGAGAGGGGGCGCTTCCCGACCCCTCAACCGTTTGATGGAGCCGCACGCCGGCGGCGTCGACGATGTGGATGTCGCACCCCTTGAAGTCGATGGGCATGCGGGTCTGGAGCTCGTTGATGCACTTGTTTGCAAGGTCAATGCCGTCCTCGAGCGAGATCTCCTTGTGCCAGAACCGGTCGAGCGTCGAGAGAACGTAGTACGAGGCGTAGCCGTGTGCAGCGTAGGGAAGCTCGACATTGGTTCCGAGATAGTCGATCCAATGCAGCTCGGGGACGCCGTTTGCGGCGCCAGCAATGAGAATGTTGACCTGGAACGGCTTGCGCGAGCGCAGCGACTTCGCCAGCTCCTGGCGGGCGTACGACGCCGCGGCGTGCGTGCTGAGCTCGTAGTCGTTGCGGAAACCAAACAGCTGCACGTTGGCCTTGATGAACTCCACGAAGTTGACGGTGTCGCCCGGCTCGCCCGAGAACGCCATCGCCGTGTGGTCGCTGAGCTCGACCACCTTCAAGTCGTCCGACTTCAGAACCGAGATGCCGCGTGCTAGCGCGCGCGAGGTCACGAGCAGCACTTCGCTCTTCGTGCGAATTCCAAGTAGAATATCCATTGCCACTACTGGGGATCGGAGGGCGGTGGATTATGATGCAGTGGAGGTGGGACGGATCATGGAGAAATAAGCCGTATCGTGGAGAAATAAGCGCGAAGGGTGAGGACGAGCTCAGGCCGGCAGCGACTGATATGAGTTTAGCTCGGGTTTTTGGCCTGAGCTTCCCGGCTGAAGCAATTGATCTCTATGTGATGGGAGAGAGCAAGCCTCAATCCCATACGACCTTTGGTGCTCCAGATGCTGCTCAGCAATCATGACGCCTCTATATCCGACAGACCATACACATCCTGATCTCTTTCACGCAAGAGAAGCCATTGAGCACCGTTTAGCACGGGCAGTGGCGATTGTTCTACTCTGTATACATATAAAACTGGCTCACACACGTCCTTTTTCCACGTCGAGTGTGCCTGGCGAGGATTTCCAATTACATAATCACATGTTGATCGCTAACCACCGCCAGCTTTTGGAGATTTTTTCGAGACATTCTTCATGGGATTGAGCCTGGCCGGAAACACTCGGAAAACCCGAATTGGGACAGACCCGCGTAATACAAACTGGGCCAATGACACTGACCGGTTCGGCCATCAGCAATTGCTGCGCATGGGCTGGAAACCAGGCCGCGGCCTCGGGAGCTCGATCGAGGGCTCAAAGGAGCATGTCAAGGTAAAGGTCAAGGCAGATGCCGGCGGGCTCGGCCGTCGTGAGCAGCCGGACCAGCCCACGGGCCTCGATGCGTTCCAGCGGCTTTTGGGTAAGCTGAACGGGAACGAGCAGGAGGTCGAGGAAAAGCTGAGCGAGAAACAGCGGCTCACCGGGCTTTACATGCATTTCGTGCCGGGAGGCAGGCTCGAGGGAACCGTGAAGAGCGCTAAGGAGATGAAGAAGAGCCGAAAGGAGCAGGAGAAGCAGAGGAAAAAGGCTGAGAAGGCTGCTGAGAAGGCTGCAGTGGAAGCCAAGCGCGAGGCCAAAAAGCAACTCAAAGCACAACGATCGTCCAGTCCCGCGGGAGAAGAAAAAGAAGCACCAGAAGCTCTTCTTCCATCAACCGCCTCACCATCCAAACCCACAGTGGTGCAAAGGGCGGCGCCTGCGGCTCGTGGAATTCGCGCTACGCGCAGCAGGTACATAGCAATGAAGCAGCAGGCGACCACGGACAGCCAGAGCCTCAAGGAGATTCTCATGCTTTGAGCCGAGCCTCGGTCATAAAAACAAGACCATAAGACAAAATTATTTAATTTATTGCTGAGATTCGTCCAATGAATGCTTGGCTCGAATAGAGAAATACATTTACAAGAACAGGAATGCATGAGAAACTCGAATTAGATCAGAAGAGCAACCGCACCGGCAACAGCGGCACCAAGCCCAACGAAGCTGGCAGCAGCGCCGTTAACAGGCGAGGGCGTGGTGTGCTCGGAGCCACCGCTGGGAATCAGGCTCGTGGGGCCCGTAGACTTGGTGATCGTGCAAGGGCAGTTCGTGATCGTCAGAGTGGTCGCGCCGGTCACGGTGTAGGTGCCGCCGTTCGTCACAATGGTCGTGGGCGTCGAGCAGTAGGTGGTGATCTTGTCGGTGACAATGGTGGTCACGGTCGCGGCCCCACCGGCACCGCCAGCACCGTTGGAAGAACCGCTGCCGTTGCCAGTGCCATTGCCCGGAGCAGAGGTCGCGCCGGTGCTGACGATAGGGCCCGTTGAGTTACCCGCGGCAGGCTTCGAAACCACCGCCGCGGAGGAGGCGACAGCCGAAGACGCAGCGGCAGCAGAAGAGCGGGCGGCCGAAGAGCGAGCGGCAGAGGAGCCGGCAGCAGAGGAGCCAGCGGCAACCGAAGAGCCAGCAGCAGCAGCCGAAGAGCCAGCGGCGGACGAGGCGACGGCAGACGAGGCGACGGCAGACGAGGCGACGGCAGACGAGGCGACGGCAGACGAGGCGACGGCAGCCGAAGAAGCGGCAGCAGCAGAGCTAACAGCAGCCGCCGACGAGGCCGCAGGAGCAGAGGAGACAGCAGCAGGAGCAGAGGAAGCGGCGGGGGCAGAAGACGCAGCAGCAGGAGCAGAGCTGCCGGCCGCAGCGGAGGACGCAGCAGCAGCGGAAGAAGAGGTGGTCGTCGCCGCCGACGACGAGGCCGCGCACGACGGCGCGGTGGGGAACGCCGCAGCGGTCTCAGAGTAGGCGCTAGCAGCCGACGTGAAGCCAGCGGCAATGTTGGAAAGTGCACCAGTGAGCGAGTCAATCTTTTCACAGTCGGCAGACACCGCGTTAACAATGCTTTGGATGATGTTCACGGTGGGAGTCTGCAGGTTTGTGATATCGGGGCCCACAATACCCTGCAGACCAGCAGCGTTCCACTCCGGCGCCTTGCTGGTGAGGGATGCCAGCAGGCTCACAATCGCAGACGCAAGGGAGTTGACAGCCGCGGCATCGACGGTGGAGTCAGTCAGGCCAGCCGCCGAACTCGACAGAACATTCACGGAGTTCGAGAGCGGGGTGTAGCCATTCTGGATGCTAAGCGCACCGCCAAGGCCGTCGCTGGAGACCCAGGCATCGACCTGGGAGCCAAGGCTCGACGCGAGCGAGCTCACATCAGAGAGAGCGCCACCGAAGTCGGCAGCAGCGACGTGGAGAAGCAGAAGGGCCTGCGCGAGCTTAAGAGAGCGTGAGTTCGACATTAGACGCTGGATGCAGAAGAGATAGTCTGGGGCCCGCCCAATATATTTTCTCCTATTTATGGGCCGATCCATGCACGGCCAGGGCGGGCCAACCACCTGTGTTATCAATCTATTTCAGGCGTTACCCCACTCCATGCGTCTAAGCGCATCGCCAGGAATAGGCAAACCCCGCTTTTTGACACATACGAGGCCTAAAGGTTAGGGTGTAAACAAGGGTAGACCACGCTTGCGACTTGCCGTGGGCCAACGACGTGCTCGATGGGCTGGAAAATGCGATCTGAAACAAAGTCACCTACAGAAATAGATATATACCCTAGCCTCCCGCGACAAGGAAGCCTCCGGGAAGCCGTAGTGCTCGGCATCGCACTCTCCCGCTGCGCTCCGGCAAGCGGTGACGCCGCTCGCTTAGGATCCGTAAATATATATATAGCTGCCAAGATTAGCTAGCACGCCGCCCGACAGGATGCGGGACTGGCCAGCATGCTCAGCGGCAAGGCAGCAGTAGATTTATGCGGCGCTCCGCTACGGTTCTTCCAGAAGATATCGGAGTGCCGTGAACATTTAGGCAAGGAGCTTGGGGGTGCTCGCATGCAGGTGGCCCACGCGATCTCGTGGGACGAAAAGTTGGGGGTGGCGGTTAGGGTCACTGAAATCTCGGCGGCGTTCTGAAGGGGCGAGTTAGACGAGGGTTAGAGGAGGGGCGTGTAGAGAAGGTACGTTGCAACAGGAGCAAAAATGGAGGCGCCAATACAACCCCGAGCACGCTGCTACGATCCCAGGAGCCGGCTGCTCTTCTGTGCCCAGAACTCCTTACGCTTTCATATTCCTTGACGCCTATAATTCCGGGCTCGGATCTCGTCATCTAAAAATATATAATGCATCCGGGAGTGAATTAATGCACACGACGTCATGCTGGGTGGGGTGAGACCCTTGCTTAGATGAAAATCGCGCTTCAATGGCGCGAGCGCACCTATGCCCCAGCGTCTCTGCCGCTTCCTCCCTCAATTCTAAAACCAAAATGTAACGCCTTGGTGGCTATTGCCGTTACCGCTCGCTGCCACTTATTTCATATCTGATCGCTCTCGTTTATATTCGTTACGACGTCGGTTTCTTCGTGCATACGGGGTTCCAACCCTGAGGCCAATGTTGAGAACGAGGACGTACGCAATATCTACATCGAGTCTGAGCCACTGACGAGTTAGGCTAATGCAGCGGATGATCACGATAAATGGCTACATGTAACGTTCTCGTTGCATGCGTCTGGGGGCATTTGCTTGTGCAGTAAGCGTGCTTGTTTAGGCACTGGCGGCGCCTCCAAACTTTGCTAACTTTTCGATGCCAGCAAGCATTCGTGAGCTGCAGCCCTTTGTTTTTCAATTCATTCTTGTTAGCCGTACTTGGGCAGTTAACTAGGCGTTAGCTACGCGCGCGCCAGCTTCGCACGCTTCTGCTCGCCCATATCTATATGTCAGCGCTGCGCGCCGCCAAGGCTTTTTGACTGGGCCGTCGTTGGCTGGGGGCGACGTACGTAATGCAGTGTGAATCAACAACCTCTTAGATGTCTCAGAGGATAGACAATGACGCCTAGAAAAGTACGCGGCATTCTCCGCAAGGGTGTAATTTAATAGCAATTAGCGCAAAGTCTATTCAGCAGTAAAATTATTGACTATATGAAAGACCGCTCGGACGGTAACATCACCAAAGCTGGCGTTGCCGTCGAGCGAGAGTCGCAGAGATCGCTCGGTTTAAATAATGGTCTGATGTCTTTGATCTGAATGGATGGATGATTCGATTCATTTTGAGGCTTGCTTGAGGCGCGTGCTCTGGCCACCTCAAATAGCACCGGCAACGACCGCAAGGGCACCGGCAAGCACACCGGCAGCAACCTTGACGTTGCCAGTTGCAGCAGGCGCGGCGTTCTTCGACTTCGCCTTGCTAGAGGAGGCAGAGCCCGAGGACGAGCCCGACGCCGACTTCGAGCCCGAGCCGGAGTTCGAGGCGGAGCCCGAAGCAGCCGCGCTCTTGCCGGAGCCAGACTTCGAGCCGGCGCCGGAGCCAGAGGTGGCGGTGGCACTGCCAGAGCCCCCAGCATTAATGGAAGTAGCCTGGCTGAGCTGGCCAGTGCCAGCGGTGCCGACAGCATTAAACACGGACTGGCACTGGGAGTTCGTGGACGGGTTCGACTTCAACGACGCCGAGCCCGAGAAGCTGCAGGCGTCGCTGGAGCGGCCGTTCTGGACGTAGTACTGGTTGATCACGTAGTTCAGCTGCTCCTTGGGGTCGCAGCCGCTGAACGCGCCGTACTCACCCGTCGTAGCGTTGGCCTGGATGCCGTCGCACACGCCATCCGACAGACCGCACACAACACCGAACAGCTGGCCGTAGTCGTCAGAGTCAACGCTGTCGCTGACCACGCACTCAGCAGCGGGGCTAATGCAGTCGCACACGTTGGCATCAGGAGTGGGCGGAAGCGCGGTGTTCGCCACCCAGTTCGACAGCGTCGACGCCGGGCATGCGATGGTGCTCTTCGAAGTGGTGATGTTAGAAGCAACGGCAGAGGTGGGCGAGACGGCGCGGAGCGCCGACGAGAGAGAGTTGAAGTCGGCCAGGGTGGACACCGAGTTCGAGCTGACCGAGACGAGACCGTAGTCGTTCTCCTCCTGGAAGTACATGTAGACAATACCGCCGGACCACACGTCGGTCATCTCGTCGGAGTAGAGGGTGCCGACCTCCTGGAACGAGCGCGGCTGGACCTTGTTGCAGCCGTACTCGGAGAAGAACAGCGGAATGCTCATGTTCTTCATCTCGTTGGTGCGCGCCTCGTACCCAGACTCCTGGAAGTTGGACGAGCCGCACCACTCGTACATGTTCACACCGTAGAAGTCGGCGTGCTCGGACTCGTCACCGCATGCGAAGTAGTTCGCCTCGGGAACGCGCACCTCGGCGTCGTCGCTGGCACTGTAACCGACCGGGATTGCGCGGTAGTTCTTCTGCTTCATGTACGTCTTGACGTCGCGGATGGCCGCCTTGACGAACGGCGACGCGTCAGTGTTGTTGGCGGCGTTGGTCACCTCATTGCCGGCGAAGAAGCCGAGCACGTTCGTGTAGTTGGCCAACGCGTCAACAACCGCGGTGTAGCGGTTGAGCAGGTTCACGTTCCACTGGGGGTCGTTGCGGTTGATCGAGAGGCCGGGCTCGCTGAGGTCGGAGATCACGTAGACGCCGGCGTCGTTGAGCATCTCCATGCACTCGCTGTGGTCGAGGGTCGTGTTGATGGCATAGACACGGATCAGGTTCGTGTCGAGCTGCTGCAGGTACGGAATATCACGCTTGCAGGCAGCGCTGTCGGCGAGCGGATCGTTGAAGGAGGTCGAGCTCGTGGCGTTGGTCAGGCTGTTCGACTGGTAGGCAACGCCGCGGATGTAGAACTGCGAGCCGTTGCCGGAGTAGAAGAACTTGTTGCCAACAATCTCGATGGACGGCAGGTCCGCGGCCGACGCAGAGGCCACGAGCGAAGCGACAGCTGTAACGAGCGAAAACTTCATCGTCCTCTAGATCCAAATTAACGAATGCACGGAGTAGAGATGGGGCGGGGCGCGGATTGGTGGGGGGATGCGATCTTATATATCTAACACGGGATCATAGGGGGTCAGCTGGGGTGTATATTTTTGGGCTTTGTAAACATGCTGCGCCGCGTACCCTTAACACGCGCGCGACCCTCACGTGTCGCTTGGCCGCCAGCCGCGTCTTGCGCCGGGTCTTGCCGGCCCATCGCGATTTTTTCACGCGGGGGTCTAGTTATTATTGCTTGCGAGGTCGCAGAACGCAGGTTTGTGAGGGTGTTTGCGGCCTCAGCGCGCGCGATCGCGGCCACCACGGTGGTGCGGCCGACCTCTTGAAACGCGGTTCGCGTTGAGGGAGCGTGCCAATACGAGCTATTTTTAGGTTTGTGTACACTCCAAGCTTTTCAAGCGGACGAGGGGCCCTTGCCCTGAGGTTAACTTCGCTACGGGCGGCGATGGTTGGTCGCGTCGGCTTGGTGGTGGGGCGTTGGCCTCCCTGCCTTGGGAGAGAGAGGAGAGGCATCTCTGTCACGGGTTAGATTACATTAGCTATGACATAAGAGAGGATATCTTTCAAGACCCACGTGAGTGTTAGCGGTATCAGGACGTGTGTCACGTTGCCGCAATTTGCGTGTGTCAGACGGACTTGGTTCCAGGACCTGATACCAGGACCTAACCTCTCGAACGCGCCGGATATCAACCCTAATGGCATTCGCTGGGCGCACGCGGAGCATCTTGAAGCTGGTGGCTGCTGCTGCACTGCGCACGCCTGTAATGCTCGCGCGCATTGCCACATCACCTGCCGGAGCGATGAGCGCAATTGACATCGCCCCACCACCCCTCCACCTTCACGTGGAATTGGAGAGCAGTGTGCGGGCGGTGAGGCCCGCCCAGTCGCGAGCAGTGGCATGCGGTTATAGAGGCGGGCTAATTGATGCGGGTCAAACGCGACATCCGAGTGGTGGGGCGAGAGGTGGGGCCAGTGGCCCGTGCCGAGCCGGGTGAGATAAACGTGGCCAGCGCATGCTAAGAGAAGTGCGGAATAGCCATGGCTGCGGGCCGTGTCTCAACCCAGATTAGCGCAACATGGGCGCGCAGCGCAGTACCTTGCCCCTGCAAGATTGCCTTTGGCGAGGGGGAAACGCCGGCAGTCAGCCCAAAGAGAGCCCACTCTTAGGCAGCAGCGGGCGCATCAGCCGCATCAGGACACTACGATCGGAGGCAAAAAATAGCACAGGGCAGGGTCCAACGCGTCGCGTCGTGGGAATGATTACCTGATGGGTGAAATGGGCTCACCACACTCACGGCAGGTCGCGGTGCGGCTGCCCGCGGCCGCTGGCCAATTCTGCCGCATTCCGGCTCAATATCGGAGGATGCGGGAACCACATCCGCCGCCGCAGCAGCGGGATCCCTGCTCCGGAACTTCCGGCTAAGCCAGCGCCCACGGTGTGCACTTGGCGGGAGCAGCCGGTGCCGACTTTGACAGCCAGAAGGGCACCCAAGCCCCACCCTACTCCCACCCTTATCCACACTTATAAATGAATCGATGCAGCATATTTAGTAGCAGGGCAAGGGGGAAGAAAGAATCCCGAACGCGTCGACGAGCACGCCCTGCCTCCCCCTGGCTGCCATTAAAATAGTCAGCCGTTCCCACAATTGAATCTTTCTCTTCCACCCACAAGAGAATGTCGAACCAGTACGACTACGGTGCTGGGTCCGGCGCTCCGCCCCCGCCGCCTCACGGTGCAGCTGGCTACGGCCAGGCGTACAATGACGGCACCGGCGCAGCGGCCCCGGAGGACTCTCAACAGTACTACTACGAGGGCCAAGGTCAGCCGTACTACGCGGGTGACTACGACTACGACAGCGGCGCGGTTGCCCAGCAGCAGGCGCACCACCAAGCGGTGTACGACCACTACGCCGCGGCCGCGGACCCCTACCAGGGCTCGCTGGGTGGTGGCCTTCCGCACCCGCAGATGGGCCGCGGCGCGTACGCGAACGACGGCGCGTCCGAGACGTTCAGCGACTTCACCATGCGCACCGGCGGCGATTACGACCAGGGCTCGTACATGCCCTCCACGCAGGACTACGGCGCCGACTACGACGCGTCGTCCTACAGCCAGGCCGTAGGCGGCGGCCGCAGCGGGACGTCGACGCCGGTGTACGGTGCCGGCGCGAACGTGCCGCGGTTTAACGAGCCGTACCCGGCGTGGAGCGTGCAGAACCAGGTGCCGATCACGAAGGAGCAGATCGAGGATATCTTCATCGACCTCACCAACAAGTTCGGCTTCCAGCGCGACTCGATGCGCAACATGTACGACCACCTGCTGGTGCTGCTCGACTCGCGCGCGTCGCGCATGACCCCGAACCAGGCGCTGCTGTCGCTGCACGCCGACTACATCGGCGGCGACCACGCGAACTACCGCAAGTGGTACTTCGCGGCGCAGATTGACCTCGACGACGAGATCGGCTTCCGCAACATGAAGCTGAACTCCAAGGGCAAGGCCAGCAAGAAGGTCCGCAAGGCCCGCAAGAAGTCGCGGAAGCTGCGCAAGAAGGCCGGCGAGGACCCACTGCCCGACGCCGTGGGCATGCCCTCGGCCGACACGCAGCGCACCCTCGAGGAGCTCGAGGGCGACTACTCGCTCGAGGCCGGCGAGTTCCGCTGGAAGTCCCGCATGAACGTCCTCACCCCGCAGGAGCGCGTCCGCCAGATCGCGCTGTACCTCCTGCTCTGGGGCGAGGCAAACCAGGTGCGGTTCACCCCCGAGTTGCTCTGCTACATATACAAGTGTGCCGACGACTACTTCCTCAGCCCGGAGTGCCAGAACCGCGTCGAGCCCGTACCGGAGGGCGACTACCTCAACCGCGTTATCACGCCGCTGTACCAGTTCATCCGCGGCCAGGTCTACGAGATCCACAACGGCCGCTACGTCAAGCGCGAGCGCGACCACAAGAACGTCATTGGCTACGACGATGTCAACCAGCTGTTCTGGTACCCGGAGGGCATCGAGCGCATCTCGTTCGAGGACGGCACCCGCATGATCGACGTCCCCCAGGCAGAGCGCTACTTCCGCCTCGGCGACGTAGTCTGGCGCAACGTCTTCTTCAAGACTTACCGCGAGACCCGCTCCTGGTTCCACATGGCCACAAACTTCAACCGAATCTGGATCATCCACATCGTCTCGTACTGGTTCTATGCCAGCTATAATTCCCCATCCCTCTACACCAAGGACTGGAACTACCTCAACGGCTGGGACGCCCTGGGCCAGACCTCCTGGGCCGCCGCCTCCATCGGCGGCTGCCTTGCCACCGGTATTCAGATCATCGCAACCCTTGCCGAGTGGGCCTTCGTCCCGCGCAAGTGGGCCGGCGCTCAGCATCTCGGCCGGAGGTTCATGTTCCTCATTCTAATTCTTATCGTGAACCTCATCACCCCGGTCTACGTTCTTGGCTACCTTGGCTTCTACAAGTCAACCTCCGGCCTCGCCGTCGGCATTGTTGGCTTCTTCATCGCCCTGTTCACCTTCCTGTTCTTCGCGATCATGCCGTTGGGCGGAATGTTCGGCTCCTACCTCAACAAGTCCACACGCCGCTACCACGCCTCCCAAACGTTTACTGCCTCGTTTGCTAAGCTCAAGGGCGTCGACATGTGGCTGAGTTACATCGTGTGGTGTGTGGTCTTTGGTGCAAAGCTCTCCGAGTCTTACTTCTTCCTCATCCTCTCGATCCGTGATCCTATCCATGACTTGGGCCACATGTCCATGCGCTGTGTGGGTGAGAGATGGTTCGGCGACGTCTACAAGGATGTGCTGTGCAAGGTCCAGCCTCAGATTGTTCTGGGCATCATGTATGCCACGGACCTGTGTCTGTTCTTCCTCGATAGCTACTTGTGGTACATTCTGTGCAACACCGTCTTCTCAGTCGGCCGCTCGTTCTACCTTGGTATCTCGATCTGGACCCCGTGGCGCAATATCTTCAGCAGACTCCCGAAGCGTATCTACTCCAAGGTCCTGGCCACCAACGATATGGAGATCAAGTACAAGCCCAAGGTCCTGATCTCTCAGATCTGGAACGCCATTGTCATCTCTATGTACCGTGAGCACCTGCTGGCCATCGACCACGTCCAGATGCTCCTGTATCACCAGGTGCCCTCGGAGATTGAGGGAAAGCGCACGCTTCGCGCCCCCACTTTCTTTGTTGCCCAGGATGACAACCAGGTCACGTCCGAGTTCTTCCCCCCTGACTCTGAGGCTGAGCGCCGTATCTCATTCTTCGCTCAGTCTCTCTCGACTCCCATGCCTGAGCCCCTCCCTGTCGACAACATGCCGACCTTCACCGTGCTCGTGCCCCACTACAGTGAAAAGATTCTGCTCAGTCTGCGTGAAATCATTCGTGAGGAGGATCAGTACACCCGCGTCACCCTACTCGAGTATCTCAAGCAGCTGCACCCTGTTGAATGGGAGAACTTTGTCAAGGATACTAAGATCCTGGCTGAAGAGTCTAACTTCGACGAAAACGGCAATGCTACCACCCCCGGTCTTGACAAGGAGGAGGAGGACTCTACTGCTGTGAAGAACAAGATCGACGACCTGCCCTTCTACTGCATTGGTTTCAAGTCGGCTGCTCCGGAGTACACACTGCGTACTCGTATCTGGGCTTCTTTGCGCTCCCAGACGCTTTACCGTACTGTCTCCGGCTTCATGAACTACTCGCGCGCAATCAAGCTGCTCTACCGTGTTGAAAACCCTGAAATCGTTCAGATGTTCGGCGGTAACACCGAGCGCCTTGAGTTGGAGCTCGAGAGAATGGCCCGTAGGAAGTTCAAGTTTGTTGTCTCGATGCAGAGACTGGCGAAGTTCCAGCCCGATGAGATGGAGAACGCCGAGTTCCTGCTTCGCGCCTACCCCGACCTTCAGATTGCTTACCTGGATGAAGAGCCTGCGGCCAACGAGGACGAGGAACCCCGGGTGTTCAGCTCTCTTATCGACGGACACTGCGAGATCATGGAGAATGGACGTCGCCGCCCTAAGTTCCGAGTCCAGCTTTCTGGCAACCCTATCCTCGGCGACGGTAAGGCTGACAACCAGAACCATGCTCTGATCTTCTACCGTGGCGAGTACCTGCAACTCATCGATGCTAACCAGGACAACTATCTCGAGGAATGCCTCAAGGTGCGCTCTGTGCTGGCCGAGTTCGAGGAGCTCAACATGGACATTGGCAACCCGTACACTCCTGGCATCCCTTCAGCGGTTGCAGACCTCAACCCCGTGGCCATTGTGGGCGCCCGCGAATACATCTTCAGCGAGAACGTTGGTGTGCTGGGTGATGTTGCTGCTGGTAAGGAACAAACGTTCGGTACTCTGTTTGCTCGAACCATGGCTCAAGTGGGCGCGAAGCTGCATTATGGTCACCCCGATTTCTTGAATGCTATTTTTATGACGACTCGAGGTGGCGTGTCCAAGGCTCAGAAGGGTCTGCACCTGAACGAGGATATCTATGCTGGTATGAACGCGATGATGCGCGGTGGCAGGATCAAGCACTGCGAATATTTCCAGTGCGGTAAGGGCCGTGATCTTGGATTCTCATCCATTCTGAACTTCACCACTAAGATCGGAACTGGTATGGGTGAGCAGATGCTCAGTCGTGAGTACTACTACCTGGGAACGCAACTGCCTCTCGATAGGTTCTTGTCGTTCTTCTATGCTCACCCTGGTTTCCACATCAACAATATGTTCATTGTCATTTCAATCCAGATGTTCATGATTTCGCTCATGAACATTGGAGCGCTGACTTCAGAATCTATTGTCTGTTACTATGATAAGAACAAGCCTCAGATCGATCGTCATGTGCCTGCTGGCTGCTACATGTTGCAGCCGGTGAATCATTGGATTGATCGTTGTGTTTTGTCTATCTTCATTGTGTTCTTCATCGCTTTTGTTCCACTGGTTGTCCAAGAACTCTGCGAGCGTGGGTTGTGGAAAGCTGTGCAGCGGTTTGCTAAGCACTTTGCGTCGCTGTCCCCCATGTTCGAGGTCTTTGTCTGCCAAGTTTATGCCTCGTCGATGGTCACGAACCTAAGTTTCGGCGGCGCTCGTTACATTTCCACTGGTCGTGGTGTTGCGACTGCTCGCATTCCTTTCTCGGTTCTGTTCTCGCGGTTCAGCTCTGACTCTATCTACATCGGAAGCCGCTCATTGCTTATGCTGTTGTTCGGAACTATCTCAATGTGGCGTGCCTCGTTACTGTGGTTCTGGCTCACGCTTATGGCGATGATTGTGTCTCCGTTCCTGTACAACCCCCATCAGTTTGCGTGGCAGGACTTCATGATTGATTATCGCGATTTCATCCGCTGGTTGACTCGAGGCAATTCGAAGTTCCATCGCAACTCATGGATTGGTTACGTGCGGATGACCCGCACGCGTGTTACTGGTTACAAGAGAAAGCTTCTGGGTGATGTCAGCGAGAAGTCTGCCGGAGATGCCAACCGCGTTGGCTTCCTCTCTGCCTTCCTTACAGAAGTGTTCATTCCTTTGATCGTCTTTGGCTGCGCTTTTGTCCCCTACTTGTTCATTAACGCTCAAACTGGTGTTATTCAGAAGAACAACGAAGGTAAAGACATTCAACCAGTAAACTCTATTTTGCGTGTGATCATCTGTGCCCTTGGTCCCATTGTCATCAATGCTGGTGTTGTTTTCGTAATGGGAATGATTGCTTGCTTCTGTGGACCCCTTACTGCTTTGTGCTGCAAGAGGACTGCTACTGTGAACGCCGCAATTGCCCATGGAGTCGCTGTTGTTTTCCAGATCGTCTTCTTCGAGATAATGTGGCTCTTCGAATCGTGGAACTTCACCCGCGGTCTTCTGGGAACAATTACCTGTGTTCTTCTCCAGCGTTTGATCTGCAAGATTCTTATCGCATTCACTATCACGCGTGAGTTCAAGGCTGACAATTCAAACCGCGCGTGGTGGAGTGGAAAGTGGTACGGCCACCAGATGGGCTGGATGGCGTGGACTCAGCCTGCACGAGAGTTTGTTGTTAAGGTCGTGGAGTGCGAAATGTTCGCGGGTGATTTCTTGCTGGGACACCTGATTCTCTACCTGCAACTGCCGCTGCTTGTCATTCCTAAGATCGATAAGTGGCACTCCATGCTTCTGTTCTGGCTGTCTCCTTCGCAGCAGATCCGCCCGCCCATCTTTTCCGTGAAACAGGAGGCTCTCCGTAAGCGGATGGTCAAGAAGTATGCATCTCTTTATTTCTTGATCCTCATCATTTATCTTGCCATGGTCATTGCCCCTGCTGTTGCTGGACCATCAATGAAGGTGCCAAGTATAAGTGGTCAACTTGGCACCATTGCGAACGGTCTGTTCCAGCCCAAGAACCTGTCGAACAATGATACCGGCACTTACGCAAACACCACCTGGCTTTCCACATGGACATCAACTAAGAGCTTCGCTACAAGGCCATGAGCGACTGAAGTCAGAGTCTTGTATAGCTAAATTTATTATTTTATCATTACTTGCTTATAACTCATTCTCCTCAACTGCTCTTCTGAACTGAGCAAAATAGTAATTCGCAAGCGACACCACTTCCAGTGAGGAGTACGAACTATTTCCAATCAGAAATGTAACAGCAAGGCAAGAAGCACTAGCCGAAAGAGCGACCGACACTTAACGGTAACTTTATCATTGGCACTGCATCAAAAAAATTGGACGACACCGGAGTCGAACCGGGGACCTCGCGCATGCTAAGCGCATGTGATAACCAACTACACCAGACGCCCATATTGTTGAGTTCGAACCGAATGTTATCTAGACATGTTGGCATTATCACAAGCTTAGATGTCGTGAACATCACTTCCCTCCTTGAGAGTAGCGTCATCATGTCAGACACAGTGCTTGACAACATATTATAAGGAGGGATACATATTTGCGTTCTTATACAAATCCAAAGCCTTCGGATCCTTCGGTTATCGCTCGCAAGAGCATCATTCGCAGCTTCTTATAGCTTTCGTAGGCCGGGAGGTTGACTTGATTCATGCATGTATGTGACGAGGGCCATCGGTCAGTGCTGCCATGTTCCTTATGGATCTGGAACTGAGTACCGGCGCTACTAGACTGTAGATGGGCGAAGCCGTGAACAGGCACTCGCGAGGTGCCTGTAGAAAACTGGAGCAGCTTTGCTTTTTCTTCCGTACTGAATGATGCAACCGCTGTCCAAAACCATCTCACCTCCGGCGAATCAGACGTATAGCCCACATAAGTCGTGTTCACCCGCCAGTCATCTACGTTCACCGCAGGAAGGCCACAAAGTAGAAGTTCCAACTCTTGCTCATCAAACATCTCTACTAGAGATGGGTGGATGATGTCATTGAATCCGGCTCTCAATGCCTCCAGCTGTTTCTCAACGCTTTTGACCAACTTGTACTCAACGATAAGTTTGACATACTCTTGCTTGTTCTCCTCAGTCACGGTAATATTGCGCCCGTCTGGTAGAAGGTCAAGAGTCCTAGATTGGCCGAATTGCACCGTCTCAACGCTGAAAGTCTCATCGATGACATCCGTAACATTCTTCTCGAGCATCCAGACCAGAGAATTATAGTACTGCTCGTCAATGGCTTCCATATCGGATAGTGAGACATCTCTTCGGCCCAAGAGATATTTATAGATGGTACGGCTAAAGTATAGCCCGACCATGCGGTTGTCATAAATGGCCCGGCCCAAGACTTGCCCTATGAAACGGAAATATTCAAGATGATCAGGATTGATCTCTGAATCTCGGTTGACCTGATAGACGGAGGACCCCTCATAGGTTGGAGTGAAGAGCACATACGATGGGTTCAGAGCCTCGCGAGAGATCAATTCATACCATTCACGGGAAACACCGCCAGCATCTACAGCCTCCTCGTTCTCGAAAACGACAGACATAGGCGCTCGAAGCATGGTGGAGTCTAAACCTTGGAACGACGCGAAGGAGTCTCCAAGGATATTTTGCCGTGACACAGTGACGACCAAATCTTTATCCACCTCTAGAAGCACTCTTTCTGCGTCTTCGTTCAGCTTTTCTCTGAGCCACTTACTTTTGGACTGGAAGTCCAGCAAGTTCAAGGTTCTAGCCATCTCGCCCATAGGCCCAAGATATAAGTTTGGGCGCGCTCGGAGAAGCTCATTCAAAAGAACCTTGCGCTGCCCCATGAAAGAGGTCAAGTACGACTTGATCCAGGAGGCGTACTGAGTGAGTGACGGGTGCGTGTCGGGCACGGACGGCTTCCATCGTTTTGCCGTTACCATTGCCAGCGCAAAGCTCTCTAACAATGATATACCGGAGGCAAATCCACGACGGTTAGCTTGGTCAGTGAGCGTGCCGTCACTCAGTCGCATGCCAATGCTGTGCCATAATGGTAGGAGATTAACACTCTTGAGAGCAGCGAGCACTTGCTGTGGCTCATAAATCCCATTCAACAGTGACATGAGGCGTAATAGCTTCACCTGCTCGGTAGCGAAAGAGTCTACGACATTGGTGGAAGCATCAACCTGCGAGACTGCAGGCAGCAAGACTAATAGGGATGATCTGGCCCGTCTTGCCTCACGAACAATATGCGGCAGCAGGGCCTCAGTGCGAAGGTGCTTTCCAACGATTTCGGTTAAAGTGCTAAACGCCTCAGAGGTGCACTCTCGCAGTCCCATCACCTGCGTTAGTCGAGCAAGTAATTCTGCGTCTGGATCAAAGCGTCGCGTTCCCATCGTGGAAGAGAGTATTTGAAGCACAAGAGAGGAAGCGTTGTGCAAAAGTTTCCTATTCTGCGATATCTGCGGCATCGCGAGAAGATACACAAGCCGGGGACCATAGGTTCTGATGATTGCTCGACTCACTCTCCTGCAAGTATGCTCGTGGTCAGCACTCTCGGGAGGCGGGATGTTAGATGAATCGTAGGAGTCATAAAAGAGCCTGACCACGTTCGCGCAAACTAGAGCGGGCGTGGCTTCGGAGGGAAGCTTAGCATCGACTCCGAGCTTTGAAGACAGCTCCTCGTACACAGGGACTATGTTGCCATTTGCAGCATCAAATAACAGCCTCATACAAGTTTCAACAATGGCATCCCTCCCCATGCGGAAGCTGAAAAACTGGAGAAAAACTTGAAGTAGATCCAATCTCTCCTTCTCGAGTAGAGTCGTGTACAGCACTCTAACCAGATAGGCCGCTATCAATCCAGTGTCCATGTGCCGCGTGGACCCAAACGGACGAGCTTGTGGCTCAAAATTCTGCTCACGCGCCTGGACAGCGGAAACTGCAGCATCTTGAGCCGGGCCATCAGGAATCAAGCGACACTCGCGTTGGAAAAGCGCCTCAAAATGCATGGAAACTTGGCTAGACACCAGAGCTCCCTCACTCCACCATGCCAGTAGGTGGTCGCCCTCATGAAGGACAGGGCTTGCATTTTCACTCAGAGGAAAACCTTCCGATGTGAGAGCGCTGGTAGCATATGATTGTTCTTCCGCAGGATCATCATATTCAGGCTCCTCAAGAACCTCCAGGTCATTGTTGAACTGCAGCAAAACAACATTCATAAGCTCAAGCCCATCTTCGGGCGATCCCTCAAATACGATGTCTAGCTCAGATGACAATGGCACATCAGCGTCAGGATGCTCGGGATCAAAGCCGTCTAACTCGCTATCACTGCGACTGTCGGCAGAGTTCTCCTCATAGTCCAGCTCAGCATCGTTATCTCCCGAAGAGAATATCGTCTCAATGACTTCGGCAGACGGTTCATCACTATTTTCGTCACTGGCGTCTCCAAAAGGAATCTCATCGCTAGAGGATTCGCTGAATCGTGAAACATTAGATCTGTCATCAAGCTGCAAATCATTTTCGCCAATTTCTTCATCACTATCTCCAAGTGACATACTCTCAGATGCACCGCTTTGGCTGCTGCCCGAGTCGTAGTCCTCGCTTTGTAAAGCGGACTCTTCGTCCTCTTCTGAGTCGTACTCTTCATCAACTTCCATGTATTGACCATCTGTATCCTCTTCATCAATGTCACCTAAGACAGAGTTTTTAAAGACATCTCTCTCTGCGAAGCTAGGCTTCGGGCGGTGGGAAGGTTGGCTGTCCTCTGGTAACACCTCATCGAAATCGGAATCATCATCTTCAGTTATTGCGGACTTAGCCTTTTGGGGCCAATCGTAACCATCAAGAACCATGCATTCTTCCAGCATTATGAACACTTGCAAGTGAAGGATTCTTGAGTACGTTGATGAGGGAGCCAAGCGAGAAAGAATTTTGAAATAAACAGACACAATTTGTGACGTTCTCAAGGCCTGTATAACCGAGGGAACTCCGATAGAGGCCCACTCCAGTAACTCCAAACGATTCTGACCAGCACAAATTTTCACGAGTACAGAAGAGATGAAATGAAGAGTAGCTGCCCATTGATCCAAGGACAGAGGGCTACCATCGGAAGTTTTAAGAACGTCGACAAGCCCCTGCATAACCTTCTCTGATGACAGTAACAATTCATAGAACACCTGCTCATCATACGGCTCATCCAATCCTTGGATGGTCAAAGCAGCAATCAAGCGCATAGCAGTTTCAAGAATGTGAGTGTCATGAAATTCGCCGTTGAATCTTGCATCTGTGGGGCTATGAAGGGGTCCGAAACGCCTCACTACGTCTGGCACAATCATAGGGAATTGGTCGAGGAGTACATTTCTGGCTGTCCCTAAAGAGGCGACCAAATCCACCAGAGTGTCGCCCGCCACTTCAGCTTTCCGTTTATCGTCTCCTAGAAATGCAGGTGTTAGCAAACGGACCATCGTCTTGACATTCGATTGCGTCCAACCTTCCAGCTGCGGGTTCGGCGTGGGTAATCCTGGAACGTCTGATGACGGTACAAGGCCCTTTTTGGTACCCACTATGTATTCCAAAGAAACGTCCAAAAGCTCAGGACGTCGGAGTATTAGGAATCTCAAATCAGAGTTTTTGTATAGTTGGTCGAAGCCGACCACTCTTGGAGTTTCCAGTAACATCTTGAGCTTTCTCGCTCCCGCATTACCAGCAGTACTGATGGCATGAGAAATTGCACGGAAGCAGCCTTCTACTGCTTCAGCTACACTAGGCTCGGCAGTCCGGATTTCTGCACGCCTTGGAAGCTGATCTTCTGTGAGAACTCCTCCCGCGTGATCCTTGTCCGTAGCAGCTCGGAACTCTCCAGTTGTGCACTTGAGAAGTAGTTCGTACAGACCGGAATCAATGATGTGCGTAGACGCATTCGGCCATTTATCAACGCACCTCACAAGGAGCCAGCCTATACCATCAAATGTGCGCGAGATCCGTCCCTCAAGCTGTGAATTGCCATCAAAGGCTTTGCTTAGAAACTGCTGAACAGATTTCATCATGAGTTTGATGAGCCTGTCCAGATCGGAACCTATCAATTCTATGGGCCCTTCACTGGCGCAGGTGATCACGTCTCTGTGGAAAAGGTCTCGCTCGTAAGCCCCCTCAAAAGCGAGTGACATTTTGTGCTCAAAGAGTAACGACAGGGGGCCGAAAATCGTGTAGTCTTTCTCAAAGTTGCTCTCCATTTGCTCTAGTATCATAGTAATAGCCCTTGAAACTCCATCCCAGTTAATGCTATCATATGATATCCATGGAAATTGCATTCGAGATACGATGCTTGCTACCACTTCAGCAAATTCAGGAATTGCCTTTTCCATAGCAGCGTCTGCAGCTGCCAGAAAAGCATCCAGATACCGAGCAAAATCACGATCTGAGATGTTGCGGGCTAAGTCAAGGATGGCTTGAGGGTTCAAAGTGGCGACTTGAGCGAATTTCTGTCTCCAAAGGTTCTTAAAGACACCGCGCTCATCTCTTTTACCGAACCAGAAGGGGATCACAAACTCATGCCGGAGAGGCTCGAATTCGACAGCCGCCGATAGCACCATTCTAATCGCCTCATTAGCAAGATCGGAAAGGGGGATGTAAGTGCGGCGAGTGGAGAACACCAGTCGATGCAAGACTGTGAACATCATTGTGTAAGTTGGTTCGTCTGACAACTCGAGGGCTTTGGAAAGAATGCGACAGGAGACAATGAGCATTTCGTTGTATGCTTGAGCAGCCCCAGTCTGAATTTGACCCCATTCCGCAGTCGCATCACGCAGGAACTGTAAAACTGGGAAGACTGAGCTGAACGTGGTCTCATTATAGTAGCTCACTTCACAAGCAAGCAGAATGCTAGTGATAAATTGCACACGATTCTCGTCACTGAAGAACTTGGTGGCGTTGAGCGTATATCCCAGCGCCTGAGCAAGTTCAGATGGTCGTTCAGTAGAATGGATCCTCATGGAAGCCTCTGATAATACGTCCAGTATCATTGTTTTGATACCATCGTAACTCTCTGGCGCGCCACTTGGCCGCCGAAGGCCAGGTGCCCAGTCAGTTTTGACAAGCGCCACTTTATCAACAGCAAGAATAAAAGAAGTCTTATCTTGAGCTTCGGCTTTGTCAAGGAGAAACTTGGTAACACACTTGTCGAGATCTTGTGCGGCGTAATACTGCAAAGGCACGGCTTTGCGGAGATTAGCCAGTTTTGCAGCATCAAAAAGATTCCTGATAGTCGGGCTATCGAGGTCTGGCGCATCTTTGAGCAAATCAAACACAAAGGAGGTGGCGGCAATCATGAACCTTTCCATCGTGATCCGTTCATCATCCATAGCCTCTAACAGCTTTGATGGTAGCTCTCTTTTATCAGCAAAGATCCACTTAAACACTCGGGTGAGCAGAGTTTGTAACGTCTCGCGGTAGCCTTGCGGCTCAGCTTGTTTTAGGAGCTGTATGAACGCTGAACAGACGGATGTATTCCACCAATACCGTGGCGATTCTATCAATTTTGCGCAGGTATACTTCAGCAGAGCTGAGAAATCTTGGTCTGCGTTCTCGAACAATTTTGCCGCCATTCTAGCAACAGAGCTCAGGTGCTTAAAGTCCAAATCGACTATGGCAAACAATGACCTTTTGAACTTGGCGAAAGTTCCATGCTCCACCAGTGGCTCAATGCGGGACTGATTCAAGATGGAAGCGGCTATATCCAATGCCTTGGCTGCAGTCGACGGAGGAAGGTTGGGAAACAGCTCCGGCAGGGCCAGATCGGCACAGGTATCGAAAAAATCCGAATTGATGAGAGCATGCTCGAGTTCAGCTGTTCGCGCGTGTGTTAACCATATTTGAAACATGTGAGTGTAACCCGCCACGAGTGAGGCCTCCATCTGAGCATCGTGATCGTTATCAGCCGAGCCGATTGCTGCTGCATGCTTTGCAAATCCATTGAGTAGCAACGTGTATGCGTTCTGCGAACGGAATGCCCCGGGCGGAACGTCTTCGTGGCGAACAAGCTGGCACATCACTCGCACGGCTACCTCTTTCACCGCAGGGGACTCGTTGTCGTCTTTGATGTGACTCAGGACGCTGGGAAGAAATGAGCCCATATTGGGGACTCCCATAGATACGCACGCCAAGAGGCGCTCGATGCAATCATGGTTCTGGTCCAGAAGCTGGGGACTCATCCCGAGACGCAGAGCGTATACTTCCGGCCATCCGTCATCCTGCTGTAACGATAGAGCGAACCACAAGGTCTCAGTGACCGAGCGCTTGAGAGGGAGGATTGTGGGGTCATCCCGCTGCCTCATGATTTCAGCGATGGCTTTTAAGGCGTTTGGCGCGCGCTCGCTGGTGAGATCTTCAAAGCCGGTCGAGAGCGTCAGGGTGAAAAGCCCACAGAGGCTCCACGCCTGCAACTCCACGAGGGCCACTCGCGCTTGAATGCTATCAAGGGCCTGGAACAGGCGAAACTTCAAAGTCTTAGCAAGGCTGTTGGGGCCGCTCAGCAGCTCTCCAACCTCAATATCATCATCTTCGCCACTACCATTTTCACCACCGTCAAACTTCATGTACACTCTGCGGGCGATTTCATCGTTTGTGATGTATTGGACCAGAGTTTCTTTCGCAGATTCAGGGGTGCTCCCATTACCGCATGGAATGAGAAACGACGACTCCATGAGAAGGGTGAGCACGGAGTACGGGGGAATATAGGTGTCCGAGGTGATTAGCTCGGTCATCAGACGCGTTGCTTGGACGGTGGCCTCTATGCTTGTGCTGTGCAAGAAAGAGTACGCAATATAGGCGCGCGTGTGGACTTTCTCCAGTTGAAAGCCTAAGTCGTGCGCACGCATCACGGTGAACATCACGAATTGCATCGCCGAAACGCAGCAGCTGGCTAATGACTCGGGAATGCGCACAAAAAACGGCTTGATTGGCACGGCCGCATCGTCGATGGTATCAGGCGGGTCTTCAGGCTCCTCACATTCAGGAGCAATACCGTCCTCAATGAGCATCGGGTAGGGGAGACCGAATTCTCCTATGGCGCGCCGCAAATAAAGCAGGCAGGCATCGTAGACAGGTATGAGCACAGTGTGAAAATCACGCACGCTGTCTGGGAATGTCTCGAGCCAAGTTTCGGCATCATCATAAGGAAACCTATTCAGGGTGCCTACGAGGTCCTGGTCATAGCTAGCAAGAGCAGAAACTAAGCGATCGTAATTCCGTTTTCTAACGTCCGCCAATGGGACCCCCATATCGCGGGTACTCTTAGAGTACAGGGAGCGTTTACACCCGCTCTGCGCAAGGCGACACGAGATGGTCATGTGATGAAATCGTTCTTCCCACGACAAAATATTGAGACCTCAGTGGGCGGAGAGGGTTCAGTCAGAGCGGATTTAGAACGCGA
Source organism: Entelexis gropengiesseri (assembly GCA_030579755.1). NCBI lineage: Eukaryota > Fungi > Ascomycota > Dipodascomycetes > Dipodascales > Trichomonascaceae > Entelexis > Entelexis gropengiesseri. The sequence goes on along the minus strand of JAKTRO010000010.1, from coordinate 77,845 downwards.
AAGGATAGTGTCAGAAGGAATTCTAAGATAGACTTGAATAGCAATATTTAATCAAATTATAGATAATAGGAAAAGGGGCTAAGAGCTGAAGCCACTAGCCCTTCTTAACGAGTGGTGGTGCCTCGGGGTCGGCTTCGAGACCCATTATTGGCGACGGCACTGGCGAGAAGGATTCGTGAAGCTCCTCAGGGTGCTCGTCTTGCCAGTCGCGCAGCTTTCGTGACTGGCCGCTGAGATCCCACCAGACTCCACGCAGGGTGTGGGCAATTGCCAGACGACCTTGCCACACAGGCAAGAATTCCACCGCGAACATCGAAAAGAATAGCCAGATAATGCCAACCACGATCCAGCCCGTAAAGAAAGGCTTGGAGAAGATGTAGCCAGAGCCATACATGGGCATTGGCCAGACAATCAGCAGAGCTAGAGACACGAAAATACACGCCACGCGAGCATATTTCGCCGAACGCGCCAGCATTTTCTCCTCCTCCTCGTACCGCTCATCAGCAGCAAGAATGGCCTCCACCTGTACCTCAAGGACGTGCTCGTCTTCCTTGGTTTGCTCGCCTTCCGGCTTCTCGGGGGGGATTTCGCGCACCGTCTTGAACTCCTTCATCACGTCGAAGTCGAAATGGGCGTCTCCACCAATCAACTGGCAAATGGCCGTTACAATGATAGGAGCTCCCAGCGATACAAGGCTGCCGCCCATCATGGGATAGTCCGAGCCCGTGGTTTCAAGGGTGAACACGTTGTCGAAGAGGCCAGCAGTGATACCGGCCCAAGCAGCGATACCGAATCCAAGGCATAGAGGAGGCGCAATGCAGGCCGACCACTTATTGAAACCGCTCCAGAACATTGTGAGGCAGATTGGAATGACAGCAGGACAGATAATTACTCCCATAAGAGTGTAAAGATAGCCCATGCCAACGCCACCGTAGTAGAGGCCAATAGAGAACCCAACCATTGCCAAAACGAAAACAACGACGCTGATATGGGTCTGCAGAATTAGCTGCTTGCTGGTTGCCTTCGGGTTGATGTAGCTCTTGTACACATCGTATGTCCAAATGGACGACACAGCAACCATTTCAGATGACATGGCACTGGTAGCAGCCATGAAAATCATGAGCAACGCTGCACCACCGCCGCCCCTGCCGAGTATAGCAACAGCAGTGTATGGAAGAGTGAGACCGGCGCTGATCTCCGAAGGAGTCATGGGTCTCGGGTACGTCGGCCAGAGGGGTGTGTGTTCAAGTACGGCACCAGCAAGCCCCATACAGGTAGCGCATACCCAAGGAAGCGCGAACCACGCCAGCCCTCCAATGAAGTAGCCAGGCAGAGCTGCGGCAGGACTGGCAGCGATGGCCTTATTCCAGTAGCCCGTATCCAAGAACACGGTGCCGAAGTTGCCACACAAATTGATCACCATGAACAGGCCGGCAGGGCGGCTCTTCATCGTCAAGTACGAACCATCCTTGTTACCTTTGATCGGCTGTGTTTTCGCCAACTCCGTGAGCAGATCGTAAACACGACCAGGAGAGCCAAGATAGTCATTGTTGGCAAACACAGTGAACACAAACACGAAAATGATGATGTACAAAATCAACGTGTGCGTGTAATCGGTAAGGAAGGTGGCCTTCAGACCGCCGGCGAGCGTATACAGCGTGGTACCCAGCGGCAGCAAGAAGCACGCGGCAATGGGGTGCATACCAGTCAACGACTCGAACGCAGAAGACGCACCAGCGATGAGCATAGCCGCAACAAGAATGTTTGTTGCCAAGCCAAAGAACATGTAGATGCCATGGGCTACGGGCCCGAACCGTGCCTTGACGACCTCAAGGTATGTGTACACACCCGGCGCCTTGCGCTTGAGCTCTATAGCTACCGTCGCAAACAGCACAATTTGAACAGCAGCACCGGAAGCATATGAAATGGGACCGAAAACACCGTTCGAATAAGCCTGGGTGGACGAGACGAGCAAGGTAGCAGCCCAGGTCCAACTACTGACAACCGCAGATGCGATCAGACCTGAGTTCACCGAGCGACCGGCAGTAGCGAATTCCGCGGCGTCAATGCGCTCTTTCTGATAGCGTCGTAGCGCGAAGGTGACCAAGATCATGCCGAGCGCGAACGCCATACCTACACCGACGACGATGCCATACCCGACTGCCTCCCGTACGGGATAGGTCTGGTGAGAAGCCATCTCTGTGCGTCTAGCAAGTGCTGGATTATTTCATCGATTTTTCAGTGGTTATATATACTGCGGTTACTGCAGGGCTTTAGATAAGTAACCCGAACCCATCGCTAAGACTATTTGACATGGGCGCACGGGAGGTACGATATCCTGGTTATATGAGGTATTCGGCCTGATTGACATGATTAAGCCACACTAGTAGTTAAATGTGCCCTCTCATGAATTGGAAGGGTCTCAACCACCAGTTGAAGTTATAGAGAACGCTGTGCTATGCTTAATTATTCATCCAGAATTGGCGTGCTGACCAGCACTGCGGTGCGAGGTTCCGAGGACGGCGATCCTTGCAAGGTTCGTGTTTATGATAAGCAGACCTGTAATACAGGCGCTCCGGGGAGACCGGGTTAGGGGATCCGTGATAATGTGAAAAATCCGTAAAGTCGGCGACGTCCAATCGCCATCGAGAGCTGACAAGATCAAGTCAATGCTCGACAGCACTCAGGCATTGTAGGCTAGATAAGACACAACCAGCCTTTAAATGAGTTGTGTAAGAAGTAATTGAACTCCTAAGCATTTCAAGAGTCGTGTCACTGCAACGTAACACTGCTTAGTATCTCACCCATGCTTCATGGGCAAGGGTAAGCTCCGCGGATTGACAACCTGAGCCTCGCAGCTACTTTTGGTCGCGGCCGCTGCATGCAGGCAGGCACATGCAGCCTCCGCTGCGACGATAGTAGCTGGTGCAGATAGCGGTTTAGAGTCCGATGGTTCATCTCAGGATTGGCGCAGCTCAGCTCGGCATGCAGGGGCATCCAAGGGGTAATTCAGGAGTGTGAATATTGCCGCTCGGTAAACGACTGAGGAGGCTGAAGGGACCTTAATTGTATCCGTGATGTAGCAGCCTCGGTTAATACTAACGTTCTAAGAAACCGCCCACGCATCCAAGGCCAAAAAGCTCACAAGCCGAGCCGAGCACCCTAGCCACTGCGGCACCAGACTGGGCTTGCCCCGCAAGTTAGTTGCAATCTCGGTGATCAAAGGCGGTAAGCAGGTCCGCGCGCGTAGCCCGCCGGCGAGCGATTTCGAACCTCAGATCTGGTAGGACATCCATGATCAGAGCAAAGTCGGAGCTATTGAGCCAGCTATTTCTTTGGCTTTTGGACAGCAGCAAAGCTCCGCACGGTACCATCCCAATTGGCCGCGTATACGGAAGAGCCGATGATTCTGACGCTGCTGAGGCGATCGCGACGGGTATCGAGAGGCTCAAGCACGCGGTTCTGGAGTAGATCTAGTGGGGCTGTGATGCCATTCTCGGTACCGACAAAGGCGAATCGGCCAGAAGGTGAGACGTCGAACGTTGTGACCCCCACTCTGCCTAGCGCATACTGCTCTAATGAAGTACCAGTGCGGAGATCAAACATGTCCAAGCCCGAATCGTTTGATAGAAGCACGCTTCCTCCCTCTGGCATGAATTTGGCGCCCATCACTGAGTACGGCAGTCCGAACCAGGGACTCTCGGAAGCCTTAGCACGAAGATCCCAGATCTTCAGTCTTCCATCCGACGTGGCCGTGCAGAATACATGTTCGGTGCTGCGTGAAAGAGCGGTGATGGAGTCGGACTCCATGGAATACGAGATAGGCGAGCCGGTAGAAAGGTCCCATGAGTACACGCCGCCATCCTGAGACGCACTCACCAGCATGGTGTCGCTAAGAAAATCCAGGTTGGTTACTGCTGCGTCGTGACCGCTGAGCGTAAGCCTGAACTGCTCGGGGTGAGTATTTCTTGTTTGGGACGGATAGTAGCTCATGGGGAACGCAACCGGCTCAGGCGTGTCGCCGGTGAGAGTGCGCAGCTGCGAGCCGACGGAATACAAGTCGACAGCGCAGTTGAGGCCACCGGCCGCGGCGATGGTGCAGCTCGAGTTCACGGTGACGGCCATCATGCTGCCCTTGCCGACCCTGATTGCTTCGAATTTGAGTGCCGTGGCGGCGTCCCAGAGCACGGCGGCGCCATCCTGGGAAAGCGTAACAAACCCAGGCTCCGCAGCGCCCGAACCAGATCCCCCAAACGTTTCCATTACCAGGACCTTGCTTTTAGATACGCGAGTAGTGCGCTGGATGCGCAGGCCGAGGTTCGCGGGCGCGGGGATGAGCGAGTGACTGTATTGCGAGAGGATGACCTTCGGTGTGACGACATTTAACTCGTCGAGGGCCACCTGGAGGTCGGACACCTCGACTCGCATGCGATTGACGTGCTTCTGCCGCTCAATTGCGGACAGCTCTGTGTATTCTCTGTCGAAATCCATGGGCGGTTCAGCAGTCAACAACGGTTTAGATGGCTCACCGCACCCCGAAAGTAGTTGCAACCCTTGCCTTGGGAGTAGAGGCTCCCGCGCGCAGCATCGACCTAGCGCTAATCTAACGACGCTGGTACCGGTATGCAGTCACGTGGTCAATTGACCGGTCAGTGAAGTTAGATCGCACCTGGCTCGCGTGCACGTGAAGTCGAGTCACCGTTGCCGCGGGTGTGGGGGGGCTGGTAACCCCCAGCTGCGCATTCCGTTCTTCGGTCAACTGGTCGCAGAGGTCAATTCGCATTGCAACCCATAAGTAGTAGAAACATGTCGTACGGAGCCAAGGCAGCACAGCGCATCGCCGGAAAGACGGTACTTTTGACCGGAGCGTCCTCGGGGATCGGCGAGGCCACGGCCCTCGAGCTCGCCGCCGCCGCGAACGGCCAGATCAAGCTCGTGCTCACGGCGCGGCGCGTCGATCGCCTGGAGGCGCTGAAAACGCTGCTCGAGAAGGATTTCAGCGGGATCAAGGTGCTTGCAACGGCGCTCGACGTCAGCAACTACAACAAGTTCCCCGAGTTCCTGTCGTCGCTGCCGGCCGAGTTCAGCGACATCGACGTGCTCATCAACAACGCCGGCCTCGCCCTCGGCGTCGCGAAGGTCGGCTCCATCGAGCTCGCCGACATCGAGTCGATGTACTTCACGAATGTGCTCGGGCTGTTTTCGTTGACAAACGCGCTGCTTCCGAAGTTCCGCGCGAAGAATTCCGGTGACGTCGTGAATATCGCGTCAATTGCCGCCCGCTACGGATACCCGACCGGCTCGATCTACGCGTCAAGCAAGGCAGCGGTGCGGAGCTTCTCGCAAGCGCTGCGTGCCGAGACCATCGACTCGCGGATCCGCGTGATAGAAATCGACCCAGGCGCTGTTGAGACCGAGTTTTCCATTGTGCGCTACCGCGGCAGTAAGGAAAATGCCGCCAAGGTCTACGCGGGGGCCGAGCCGCTCACGGCTGTCGACATTGCCGAGCAGATCGTGTTCGCGCTCACGCGCCGCCAGAACACGGTTGTTGCCGAGACACTGGTGCTTCCTAGCTACCAAGCGAACGCGGCCTACCAGCACCGTGAGTAGTTATTCACACTTAATCGACATAGCACTACAGCGTAGCTAGCGGATAGTCCTGTTCGACGCGCTTGCAGTATTGTTTCAGATTCGCATAATTGCTTATCCGCAGGGCATGTGCCGCGCATGTGCCGCACATACGTGGCCGGTGCGTCTTTGGGGTGGCTGGATAATCTCGGGCGATATAGCTAGCGAATTGCCACCAGCCGCATTGCTCGCCCGTGGGGTGGGCGGGCAGGGACTGGGAGGACACTCGCACGTCCGGGATTTTCGCATATTTGACGATAACGCGGCAGCCCTTGAAAGCGGTCGGTACCTAGAAACCGTTGGGTGGGCTAGCGTGAAGTTTGGGGGGAATTCGACTAAATTCAGTCGGCGGTACATTGACTTCAATCCCCAAAATTTCGCCCATCACACGAATACCACCCTCAATGCAACTGCAAATAGCACAATCGAGCCGTTTCAAACCAAAAAGGGTCTTGCAGTTTGTGGGTGATCACCGGTGAACATTGATTACAGCCAGGTTAAACTTGGCATCTCTTTTTGGGTTCTCTCTTGCTTGGTAAAACTCGAGACTCGTGGCGTGGGCTAGAGATACGCTGTTATAGCTACATATTGAAGTTCCAATTGCTAGCCTGAGACCTTATCCTTATACTAGTATGTCATCACGTACAGCCGCCTAGAGCAAGTCGCTGAACCTTTTGAATAGGCCATTGTTGGATTCAGCCATCTGCGCCCGCGCAGAACGCGTCGCGTGTCGCAATACGCTCATTAACCGAACCATGACGTAGCGGTTCAGAACCCTTGACCTAGCGGCCGATATCTGTTGGTGCTTCACGGGTACCGGGAGCTCAAAGCCACTCCATCGTGATATAATCTATTCAATATGGCAACATTCATTCTAAATACGTCGTTTGATCGTCAATTGATTGGTCTCAGCTTGGCCAAAAGCCTATCTTGATGAGGCCGCTGGGTTGGGGTGTGGCGGCGGTTCATGCAAGGCCGCTAAGTGAGATCTCAATGAGATTTCATAAACTTCAGAAAAGGGCTTAAAAAGAGCACCGCGCCCGGAATTGCTCCTCCCACTTACTACTTGCTAACTCAAATTCAGAATGCTCCAGAATTTATATCACACGTCTGGCCGCCGAGGTATGGCCCGCGTGCAGTCCCACCACGTAGTCCTAGATGTGGTTCAGCTAGGGCCGTGCTATCTCGATGACGAGGCCGTTCGGCGTTTCTGCGAGAAGCTCAGCAGTGAGTACGTGACAGTCGAATTGTTGGCGCACGACTCTGAAAGAGCCTACCGGCTATCTCTCGCCTTTAGCCAACCGCTCGCCGCGGAAGGCACTGACCACTCTGCCCAAGAGCTCTTGGAGCGCTTGACCCAGGCAGCGGTGCCCAAAAAGGAGGGAGCCGAGATCGACTCAGCGCAACCTGCTTCTGCTCTGCGGGTTAGATACGCGAGTCGCGAGGATCCGCTATTCTTTTTCTGCGTGAGCAACTTGGTTTTGTATGCTCCCGAATGCATGCTAGGCGCCATGGTGGCCACCGCATTTATGGTCCCCAGCTGGTATTTCTTGGCTCCGTCAAGGCATCTGCCGGTTCAGGGACCTCGCGGAGTGACTAGTATCCGCAGAGCCATCCAGGTGTACGAGGCCACTTGCGTTCTTGCCGCAGTAGCTATAGGCCTGTATGTGGACGTCACTCTCAAGCCCAAGATGTGGGCCCTGTATGGAGTCATGGTCGGCAGCCTTGCTCTGATTGTCTCGCTATTGACCGTTCTCTACGTGCGGGAGCGACAGGCGCGTTCTACCCACCTTGAGACAGGCAACTGTGCTGGTTCGGCTTTGGCGTGGGTGGACCTCGAGAAAGGCCAACCGGAGGCTTGAGACGATTGAAGTCTGCAGAGCATTGGTGCAGCAAGCTTTGATCAGGCTTCCAGCGAGTACGACGAAGGATAACTTCGGTTTGATAGCTGACTGACAGCCCGCGGCTCTTGTACTTAAAGCCTCTCCTTATATTGGTCTATAATAAAATCTCTGTCCGATGATACAAGGCTGGGTAGCGTGCTAGAGGGCCTGCCGTGAATCAGGCACATGCCATCCAAATGTCATCTAAATAAGCATCATCCCGGTGCGGTGGCGTCTCATTACATCAGGTGACCAGAGGATAAGAAATCTATCGGTAAGCCTTGGCAATCATTCTGCCAGCAGTACAAAAAAACATGGATCTCGCAGGTATGATTAACGACGGCGCAGAGACTTTGCACAGAGGGTCTGTTGACCAAGTAGCCCCAGTAAGACCTCCGCCGCCTTGGGCCCGTGTCCACCGAGGCATTGATAACAAAGTGAAGGATGCAGAACGGATTGCCCTTGTCGAAACACGGCCGGAGCTGCTGGAGATTTTCTCGAGTGCCCCCAGCGATGGCGCGCGTCCCGACGACGACAACGACGACGACGACGACGATCTCAATGGCCACAGCAATGCCAGCAATGCCAGTAACGCTAGCAACGCTAGCAACGCCAACAATCTGCCCCGCGCACTGGGCGCCGCGAACGCGCCCGTGGCCGGCCCCAGGGGGAACCAGAGCCTGACCGGGCTGGCGCCGTCGATCTCGGGGATCATCATCAACGACGACCAGACCAAGGTGCTCGCAGGCTGGATTTTCGAGGAGACGAGTCGGCTCAGCGACGAGCAGGTGCCGCTGCTCGAGGCCGAGTTCAAGATGGGCATCATTGCCGACCAGCACTCCGGGCAGCGCCACCGGTTCAACGCCATCAGCGAGTGCGTGCTCGATCCCGGGTACGTCCAGCGATCCCTGCTCAAGTTCAAATCCGAGGTGAGCCCGGCTCACTTCCGGCAGATCGAGTCCACGCTCGACGGGCTTGTGACTGCGAACGCGTCGACCCCGCACAACCAGCTCACGCGCACGAACTCGCTGGTCCGCGACGAGGGCTACGACATCAGCTACGCGCCGCTGGGCGCCGGCAAGACGCGCGCCCGCGTGTCGTTCGACGAGCAGGGCAACATCATCGAGTGCATTGCCAAGAAGCGCATCGGCGACCGGCTCATCGCGATGCCGAACTCGCCGTACGACCTTAAGCTCTCGCTCTCGTTCGAGCACCCCATCGACATTGCCGCCATCCAGCCCCAGATCCGCGCCCGCCGGCCAAACTTCCAGCGCAACAAGAACCGCATGAAGTGGTCCACGCCAGGCTGCCAGGCCGACCTCACCGCCGTCCACTCGCAAGAAGGCAACGGCCGCACCAGTGTCAGCAAGGAGGTCGAGGTCGAAGTCAACTCGCGCTTGCTCACCGACGTCATCATGGCGTACCGCAGCAAGCAGGACGAGGCGTTGAACCTTGACAAATTCCTCGAAGTCATTCTTTATTCCATGGACTCGGCCAGGTACCTTGCCCGGAATGCCTAGGCCCGCATCCATTACGCATTGATATTTTTATTTCCATACTGCACTCATACTACGCGCTGGAGCCGTTGCCGACGCGTCAAACACATATTTATTGACACTTATTGGAATATGTTCTCTACGTATTGGAACTTGTCCTCTACGTCTTATACTACGCCAGAGCCGTTTTCGATGCATAGAACACATGGGCATGCGTTGATGCTTATTGGACTCCGCGTCTCATACTGCGCACTATAGCCGTTGTCGATAACGCATTAACAAATTGATATTCACTGACTCTACGCCTCATGCCACGCGCCAGAGCCGTCGACGATGACGCATAAAGTATTGATATTCATAAATGTTTATTGTCCTCTAGTCTTCTACGCGCTAGTGCCGTTGTCGATGACGGTGATCGTGCCCGTGATGTGGTTCGACGTCGCGAGAAACAAAATCGCATCGCCAATCGCCTCCGGCTCAACCCACCCCTTGATCGGAGAGCTCTGCGTCACGGCGTCAATGTCGACGCCGCTGGCCAGCTCGGTCCTCGTGAAGCCGGGGTTCACGGAGTTGACCCGGATGTTCTGGGGCCCCAGCTCCTTCGCCAGCGACCGCGTCAGCCCGTCGAGCGCACTCTTCGTCGAGCTATAGACGGCGCCGTTGGGGAACCCACGGATCGCGGCCACCGACGACACAAACACAATGTGGGCCGGTGTCGCGCGAGGACCCTCGCCGTACGCCTTGATCAGCGACTTCACCAGCGCAATCGGCGACAGCAGGTTCACGGTCACAATGTTCTGAATGACGTCGTCGTCCTGGGCAGCCAGCGGGCTCAGGTTCGCGACGCCGGCGTTAACAACAACAACATCGTAGCTCTTAGCCGGCAGCGGAGATCCCTTGAAGCCAGACACCGCTGCGAGATCGCTTACGTCGAGCTGCCAGACATGGTGCTGCTGGCCCTCCTTGACAACAGGCAAGGAGGCCTTGACCTTATTCAGAGCCTCGACCCCGCGGGACGCAACCGTGACGTTGTATCCTGCAGCGGCGAGCTTGGTAGCAGCGGCAGCGCCGATTCCGCGGCTGCCGCCAGTGACAAGAGCATTGAGTCCAGAGGGCATGTTATAGAGTTGAGTGGTGGTGGTTTGGTAGTTGGGATATGGACCACCTAGGGATTTAGGTACGTATTAAATACTTGTTGGCTTGGTTAACCAGTAAGCGTGTCCACAGGCATCTGCACGCCACTGCTCGTCGTTGAGGACAAATCCTGCATGCTTAGGGGAAATTACGTGACACCGCGGCGTAATCAGGCAAAGACGCTTACTGATGCTTATGCGCCCGCAAGCTCTGGTTGAGGAGCGCGCCTCAGCGCGGGTGTGAGGCAGCGCGTTGCGGCGGCTTTGAGTAAAGGCAATCGCTGTAGTAGGCTCGATTATGACCACTAGTTTTGTAGAATGTACACTTCGTATAGCGGCATGTTAATGCGTATTATCGCAACGAAGCTCTATAGATAAATTATTGCATGCTCTTAGAGTACCTCCAACGGCGATGGATCACTGGCTGCCAAGCGCATCCATGATCCGCGAACCACATCTTAGGTACTGGCGACGAATCTCGGCCCAGAGGGGTCAGGCCAGCGCAGGGCGTCGCGAATTTCCCGGTGAAAGTTGCTCGCGAGACCGCGATTAAGGACTGGTGCTATGCACGGCGGGATTTCGGGATATCCATATTTACACGCTGGCTATTCAGGCGCGCTATGCAAATGCCGATTCAAGCCTTTTGGTCGTCGTGTAGCGAATTTGCCGTTGGCGACGACGGTGTTTCAGCTGCCGTTACTCGGTCCAGACCCGTGCTCTCGCCAGGATCCCGATCTGCATCATCTTGATCGGATTCGCGATTGCCGGCCACATGGGCTCCGGCCTCGGCGACCGGGGTCTGGCGTTCGGACTCGGCCCCGCCGAGCTTGCGCGACGGAATTGCCGCCTCAAACGCCTTCTTCCAGTCCCGGAACTCGAGCCACCGCACAAGCAGCTCAAACGCCTGGTTCGTGGTGAGCACGCGTCGGCCGCTGACGCGGATGTGCTCGTCGATCGGTAGCCGCGCGCATGGAATGCCCATTCGCGTCGCCTTGTCCAGACACAGGTTCTTGTAGCGGTTCTTGTCAACAATGCCGCCCACAATGTAGGTGTGGCCTGGCAGCAGCTCGGACAGCGTGGTCGGAGCGTCGCCGGTGAGATAGATGGTGTTGGGCCCCGCGGCGAAGTCGGATTCGAGGATCTGCACGCCGCGCCAGAGCTCGTGCGTCGCGTGCATCTCGTTGATGAACCGCTGCTTGAGCTGCTTGTTGAAGCTCGAGATCACGAGCTCGACGCGCTGGGGCGCCCACCGGCTCTCGCTGTAGCAGCGCGTGAGCTGGCCCGCCAGCGACACGCGCTCGCTGTCGTCCATGAGGTCGTCGAAGCCGCAGTCGACGACGACCCGCACGCCGGAGTCGTGCTGGACAATGCGGGGCCGGTTGCGTCGGTTCTGGCGCTGGGTTTTGTGGGCGATGCGGCGCTTTTCGCGGCGCTTCTCGAGGAACTCGTCGCGCGAGGCGTCCATGCGCTGCTGCTTTAGCCTGCGCTTGAACTCATTTTTGGAGATGCCGTCGGGGACCTCCTGGCCGGCGTAGAGGCGCTTTTCGGGGGCCATTGCTACGCGCGCAAGGACTTGCTTGAATGCCCGCGCAGGAGAAGCCGCTGGAGCGCACCACCGCGAAAGAACCACCTTGCCGCCCTGAAAAATGCACACCGCCCAAACCCACGCATTTAGGCTCAGCTCGATCTGTGCTGACCCCCCCCCCCAACGTTGGCGGTACCAGGTCGCTGCGAGATCGGACATGTGGAGAATCATTGAGGACCCGGACCTCACGGCCCCGGCGGGTGGTGTGACTCTTGCTGGGTGGACTGCACCTTACCTTTTTTTTGGCTACCCTACTCTAACCGTCTTGCCTCGCCCGTTCTCCACATATCCGCCACAAACGAAGCGCAAGCTCCAGAATGGACGCTCCCGGGCGAACGCCTTCGTCGGAGTACGACCCCGCCAGCCCGCAGAGCCCGTCGGAAACGGCCGGCCGGCAAAGCGCGTCTCCAGCATCGATGTTCATTGTTGATGATAACAACGCCAGCGAGCGCCTGCTGTCCGAGGTGGCTCAATTGAACGCAGACTACTCGCGGATCCGCTGTCTGGACGCCGAGGACGAGTCGCGCTCGACCCGCATGCTGTCGGTGCCGTCGCGCGCGGGGCCGGTGCTGCGGCTCGCCAGCCAGCGCTCGGGCTCGTCGTCCACCGAGGTCCGCCGCGCCCTCGAGGCCGAGTGGCAGGCCACCAATGCATATGAGCGCGCCCACGCCTCGGACAACCGGCCAGCCACCCCGGCGCACCACGACTACCCGGCGGCCCTGCTGGGAGCCCACCACAACCGCTCGCACGAGCCCGAACCCACACCCTTACCGGCACCGCCGCCGGCGCACCGCCAACCGCCAGCGTCGCCAGCTCCCGCGCAGAATGAGGGCATTGGCAGCGTGTTTGAGCGGATGGCCCATGCGTCGAAATCGCGCATGGTGGCGCCGCGGCTGCCCCACCCGTCGCGCCAGCGGTTCGACGAGAACTCGTTCGCGGTTGAGGGTAAGCAGCCGTCGCAGACCCCGGTTGAGGATGCGGGGCGGGATCAGCCGCGCGAGCAGCGCCGAGACGCGCGCAATAGCGTGAGCCGGTCAATGGCAGCGTCGCCCGCGCTCAATTCTCCCGTTAATAACTCTCCCGCGCACAATTCGCCCGCCCACAACTCGTCGGCCCACAACTCGCCTGCCCACAACTCGCCGGTCCTCAATTCTCCAGTTAATAACTCGCCGGCCCTCAATTCCCCTGCCAATAACTCTCCGGCCCACAGTTCGACGGCCCACAACTCGCCGACTTACCATGCGGCCTCTTACAATGCGGCCGCCCACGCGCCAACCAAAGACTCGCCCCCACACGACTCGTCCGCACGCCTGCCGGCCCACTCACTAGACGTGGAGACCGGCCCACTGCAGGACCACAGCGGCGCGGCGCTGAACCACACGTCGCCCAGCGACGTGGACCGCCTGATGCTGCTTGTGCGCGAGAAGCGCGCGCAGGCCCAGGCGCTCAAGGCCGAGGACGCCGACAGCCCCAAGAACCAGCAGGAGTGGCGGTACCACTGCACGTTCGACGGCTGCGCCAAGAAGTTCAAGCAGAAGGCCCACATGCAGACGCACATGCGCTCGCACACCGGCAAGCGCCCGTTTCTGTGCCCGTTTCCGCAGTGCGGCAAGCACTTCAGCCAGCAGTGCAACCTCCGCGCCCACGTCCGCGCCCACACCGGCGAGCGCCCGTACAAGTGTGCGGTGTGCGGCAAGGGGTTCAGCCAGCAGGGGAACATGCGCAACCACATGCTCATCCACTACAACGAGCACCCGATCGAGTGCCGCCTCGACGGCTGCACGCGCAAGTTCAACCAGCTCGGCAACCTGAAGGCCCACCAGAACAGCTCGCACAAGGAGGCGGTGGCCGCGTTCATGCACAAGCTCAAGGAGGGCACGTTCGAGGACATGTCTCCCGACGAGCGCGAGCTGTTCGACTATTTCTGCGGCCTCTACAAGAACGCAAACAAGGGCATCCGCGGCAGAGGCAAGGGCACAAAGTCGATTCTGCCCCGCGAGGACCTCGTGGCTGCTGCCGCGCCCGCCAGCGACGCTGCCGACGCAATGTACGCGCAGACCTCGCCAAGCGCGCCGGCGCCCCTCGACACCAGGCTCAGCCCCGAGAACTCGCAGCCGCCACAGCCACTGCCTGCTAAGCCAGAGCCTCAGCCAGCTGAGGCGCCTGGTGCCGGCGCATACATGAACTCGAGCATGGCCTCGTCCACAACCATGGCCCCGTCCGCAAATATGACTCCAAGCATGGCTCCATCCATGAACATGACTCCATCCATGACTCCATCAGCAAGCATGACCCCATCAGCAAGCATATCCGCGCGCGGGATGTTGGAGGTCCGGGACACCCCGATGCCGGACGAGCACCCGGTCCACATGCCAGCAGGGCAAGCGGTCCTCGACATGTCCGTGCCCTTCAGCCAGCATATCCATCACCAGCTGTACCCGCCGCCTGCCAACCCGCTGCCGGCGCTCGTGCCGAACCAGATCGGCTCGCAGATCGGCTCGCAGATCGACCAGCGCATGCCGTCGGTGGCGCCCGAGCCAATGCACTCTCTTTCACAGCCAATGGGCTTCACCCAGCTCCCGTACTCCCAGTTCCAGCCGCCTGTGCTGCCGCAAATCCCAATGGAGCTCGAGCAGGTGGCCCAGTACGACCAGCGCCCGCCGCAATTCTCACCCTTGCATCCCCAGCAGCATAATCAGCAGCAGGACCCCCACGACCACGAGATGCAGCAGCAGTTCCCGTTCGACGCGGCCTCGGCCGTGCCCCAGCGGAGCGGCCATAATAGGGAGGCGCCTCTGCATTTCATGGCGGGCCATTTCGCCCAAATGCCGGTGGTCAGGCCCGAGGGCTTGGCCTCGCCGTATCCGCCCAGCCATCAGGGGTTTGTCCCCCAAATCGTTCGGCAGCGCACGAGCCGTCTCCATTAATCCTTATTTATAGTTGGCCGCGCCACTTTTAATGCCGACCATACATTATATTTATAACGTTCCAAGCCGGGAGTCGCCGCAGAAATCAGCGTGAGTGAAGGCTGGCGCTATGTACAATTCTATATGCAGATCCTATTGATGGCTGTGGCTCGGCATGCGCTTCCGCGTCTCCTCGTACGTCACCAAGGTGATCGCCATGGCCGGAACAACCCGCACCAGGTTCGCCGACAGCCCGCGATAGAACCCGCGCCACCGCTCTTCCCGCCACACCTCCACAATGCTCTCCCAGATCCCAACCTCCTCAAACTGCATCCGCGCCCGCACTACCTGGTGCGGGTACATGATCGTTGCGGCAATCGACTTGGCAATCCCGGACGCCACAAAGTACGTCGACGTGTCTCGCAGCCGGTACTCCCGCTGCAGCCAGGGCTTCAATGGCGAGTAGATCGCAAAATAGATCGCCGACTGCACGGTGCCGAGCGTGCCGGGAATGAACCCGCGCCAGAACCCGCGCAGGCCGTACGAGTGCCAGACTTGATACGCGTTTGCCCACACCGATCGCGTGGCCCCCGGATCAGAGGGCTTCGACCCCAGAATCCGCGTCTTAAGCACCCAAATCGGGTTCGTCGCAGCCTGCGACAGCACCCCGGCCGTCAGCGAGCACACTAGATACGACCCGCTGTTTTTATGCAGGCCCACTCGCGGGCCAAACGCTACGTCCTGGATCTTCTCGTACAGCCAGAAATACGAGCCCCACGCCGCCGCGTTGCCGACCAGGTTCGGCAGCAGCCCGCGGTACATCTCGAAGTGCGGTCCAGCAACCACCTCCTTCAGCGACGCCCACAGCGTCGGGCTGCGGCCGAGCTGGAGCCGCACCTTGGCAATGTCCAGCGGGTGCATTGTGACAGTGGCTACACTGCCCGCAATTGCACCAGAAATAAACCCGTCCATCGACTGTGCATCTGCCTGTTGGTCTATGCCCAGTTGAGGCGGGCGGCTATCCGGATTATGCGATCGTGAATGGCGTACCAGCAGGGTAGGGTCGATCGATCCGGGGTCGCTGGAGAGGTGGATGGGTTCGCGAGTTAGGGGAGTCAATTGAGTTGATTGGGAATCGCTGACCTCAATTGAACGGCTATAGGGCCTGAATAGGCTACAACTTTCACTGGACCGCCTAGATTGTGGGACTTGCTACCTCCGTACCCGTCATGGGCCGCATCAAATCGCGAGAGCAAGGAGTCGCTCAACTAAACCTAATTGGACTCATGGCTACTTAAAATCAGTAAAAATCAATCTCGCCCGCACGCAAAGCTCCTGATTTCTCTCCTCTCCTCCCTCTCCCTCTCCCTCTCACTCTTCCTTTGACCAGGCCTGGTGCCCTTGACCTGGAAAAAATTAGATAATACCAGCGGCCCCTCGACTAGGAAATTTCACTCGCAGGTCCAGCACATTCTACACATGTTCGCCGACCTGGGGCTCGACTCAAGGCTGCTGCAGGCCCTCAACCAGATGGGCTTCACCGAGCCCACCCAGATCCAGGAGACGGCCATCCCATTGGCCCTCAATGATCGAAAAGACATTGTCTCCATGGCCCGCACCGGCTCAGGCAAAACTATCGCGTACTTGGTCCCGATTGTGCAGTCGATCATGGCGTCTCCGGACGCATACGGCTTGATACTTGTGCCGAGCCGCGAATTGGCTGACCAGGTCATGCGAGTCATGGCCCAATTGACAGCCTTCGCGAAGGACGTGAAGTTTGTCAACATAGCCCAAAAGATCCCCGAGAAGGTACGGGCAACACTGCTGGCCGATTCGCCCGCCATTGTCATTGCAACCCCATCCACGGCTCTAGAGCAGATCAACCACGGCCGTCTTTCAACGTCAAACTTGGGGTACATGGTGTTCGACGAGGCCGATTTGCTCGCTTCGTACGGCTACGAGGAAGAGCTGGTCGAGCTCCGCAAGGTGCTGCAGTCGAGCCACCCGCAGGTCTGGCTCATGAGTGCAACGCTGGGCGATGATATTGATGATCTGAAAGCGGCATGGTGCACTAAGCCAGTAACGCTGAAGCTCGAAGAGGAGAACGACTCGAAGCTGCAGCAGTTCTACGTGAAGACCACCGAGTTCGACAAGTTCTTGCTCATGTACGTCATCTTCAAGCTCGGCCTCATCAAGGGCAAAACGCTTGTGTTCACCAACGATATCGATCGCGGGTACCGTCTCAAGCTGTTCTTTGAGCAGTTCGGCATTCGCAGCACCGTGTTGAACAGCGAGCTCCCACTCGAGTCGCGCGTCCATATTGTGCAACAGTTCGATCGGAACGTGTACAACCTGCTCATTGCCACGGACGAGTCGCACTCCCACCGCAAGGAGGCGCAGGAGTATGGCGTCAGCCGCGGTATCGACTTCAAAAACGTCGCCTGCGTGATCAACTTCGACCTCCCGGTGTCGTCCAAGGCGTACATTCACCGCGTAGGCCGCACGGCTCGCGCAAACAAGAGCGGCATGGCTCTGTCGTTTGTGATTCCGAAGGCCGAGTTTGGCAAACACAAAATCGCTAGCAGCCCAAGCAACAAGAGCGACGAGAAAGTCCTGGCTCGCATCATGAAGACAAATCAGCTCCAGCCGTATCAATTCGATATGGAGCAGGTGAACAGTTTTCGGTACCGTATGGAGGACGGTTTTCGCGCGGTGACAAAGACCGCCGTCCGCCAGGCCCGTGTCGAGGAAATCAAGGCCGAGATTTTGAACAGCGAGAAGCTGCGGCGTCATTTCGAGGAGAACCCCGACGATCTAGCAGCTCTGCGCCACGACTCTGAGCTCCACCCGTCGCGAGTACAGCAAGAACTGCGCCATGTTCCCGATTACCTACTGCCCTCTGCTGCACGGGCGCCGAAACCCATTTTTGACCACCAGCCAGGAGCGTTCAAGCCCAAGCCTAAGGATAAGAAGGGTAAAGGCAAGAACGGCCGGGTGCACAAAAAGCGGCGGGATCCGCTGAAGAGTTTTGTGCGATAAGTACATGTTCACGAGGGAATATACGAGAGCAGCAGGGCTGTGTACCAAGACATATATATTAATTTAAGTCAATGGGCTAGTGCTAGTCAATTGGCCAGGCAACATTGATCACTGAATACTTCGTATTTTCGTAAGTACTACAGAATGCATGATTCATAAGTTACAGGTCATTATCATCTCTCCGTGTCACAGAAATTCGAACGCTTTTAAGGCCTCGCTGGAAACAACCCCTTCGATTGAGGGGTCTTCAATCGCATCGCACACCGCCTCTGCTACCGCGTCAGCGTCGATCCGAGCCTCGGACCCAGTAAATGATAGTAGGCTGTCAATAAAATGCCGCGGCGTGGCTTGGAAACAGCTGGTCGGCTCGCCGGGGCTGATGAAACCTAGCCTCAAGAAGACGCTTCGCAGGTACGGCAGCGAGGCCAGAAATGCTTCTGCGCGCCGTTTTGATGCAATGTATTCCGGATCGGCGAACTTCGTCCATGCGTCGGCACTAATATAGACAAATGGCGTGCGAGAGCGCGTGCTACCATCATTTGCATGAGAGTGTTCAAGCTGTAGCGCAGCATTGCGAGCAGTGTCGAAGTTCAAGTGCTCGAAGCTCATTGTACTTCTCGTCAGTGGGTTCGGCGGATCCAGGCCAATTCGCATTTTGGCAAGCTGGGCGAGCGATTTGAGCGATGCTGGCTGCGAGATCAGCTGCTTGTACCGCGGATCCGGCATGATTGTGCCTACCGAGTGAACGACAGCATCAGCGTCACTGAGATCGTAAACCGTCTTCGATCCAATGGGAGTAACAATCCAATTCCGGCGCGCAGCAGCAGCGCAGATCTTGGATCCCAGGAATCCGGTTCCACCTAAAACCGAGACCTTCATACCACCGCCGCTGACACGCAGCTGTAATCCGCCCAATTCACGCAGCAGCGCGGGCTCGCGCCTGCCATCTTGAGCTCTCAGTATCGTGGTACCTTGTGTGTCAGCATTTTCGTTACTCATCATATAGGGCTCTGGGCGCGCATGCTCTGCCGTTGGGACATTTTGCTTTAGCGACTCACACGCCGGCGGCAGTCACGCGGTCACGCGAGCAGGCCGGCTACCCTCCCCTGCTGGATCTTTCAGTTGGATCGAAGCACTTGAGGATTACGACACCCGTTGTTGCAATGTCTGTTGAAGCTAAGAACACCCTGAAGGTGCGCAAGTCGCTGCAGCCCGGTGCTGTGCTCATCCTGCTCGCTGGCCGCTACCGCGGCAAGCGTGTGGTGCTCCTCAAGGTGCTTGAGGACGGCACCCTGCTTGTGTCTGGTCCCCTGAAACTGAACGGCGTTCCCATCCGCCGCGTCAACCCCAGCTACGTGATCGGCACCTCCACAAAGGTCTCTGTTGCCGGTGTTGACACCGCCAAGTTCACGCCCGCCTACTTCGCCCGCGACCGCAAGTCCGAGCACAAGGCGACGGCTGAGGAGCTTTTCGGCGATGCGCAGGCCCCCAAGAAGGAGATTTCTGCCGAGCGCAAGGCTGACCAGAAGTCTGTTGACTCTGCTCTGCTTGCCGAGGTCGCCAAGACGCCTCTGCTTGCCAAGTACCTGTCGCAGGAGTTCACGCTCAAGAAGGGCGACAGGCCGCATCTCCTTAAGTTCTAAGTTTGGAGCGGGAGACTTCTTAACGTATTTTATTTGGTGTTCCCACCGCACCCTGTACCCAACGGTGGCTCGGGCGCGTCTACGCATGCTGGAGAGGGCTTAACCGGTCTGCGGCCGGTGGATCTTAAAGGTATATAATCAAAACGATAAGTTCATGGATCGATTGGATACAATGAGTGGTCCGGCTAGTCTAGTCTAGTTTGGCAGGGTGCGGCCCGCCAGCAGTCCTGGGTGAATGCTGCGCGCGGGGCGTTTCGGTGCGGCGAGGTACACCAGTCTGTCGACTGGCTCGCACCCGAGCTCCCATACTGTGCACATATAAAGCTTCGCAAAGTGGTGAAGACGGTGCTGCAGGCCGAGCTTCCGCGGCGGGTTGAGTCGCACTCGCCGGCGCTGCATCATCAGCTTGGGCCCTGAGTGCTGGGCGCTATGAAGCTTCGGCTCTAAGTTCGTGGGGCCGACAGAGGTAGTGCCGCTCTCGTAGCACAGTGCTAGGGTCACTACGCAATGAATTATCACCAGCAGCACTTTCCAGTTCATTTTAGTGCTTTCTGGCTAACCTGGCATTGTGAGATATACGTCTCGGCGGCGAGTTGCCCTAACCGCGCGCATGTTCATTAAATGGCTGCTTTATCCGAATGCGGCAGGAGGCTTTACGGGTGCAGATCCTGAGTTGGGGAGCTTTCCGAATACAGCCTGTGGGCCATCTCTGAGTATGAACTATTTGGGGTAGCTAGGTCCCTCAACCCGCTCCATATAGCTTGAGAGCACCTTAACTCATCGTAACTACGATCTACTACTATCAGTACGCGCAGAGGCTGTAGCTAAGGGTGGTGAGTCATGTACGTACCATTTAAGGATTCTCGGCTTGAAGAACCGGCTTCGAATTAGAGCGGGAGCCGGCGAGTCCTCTAAACTCTTAAGCAGTAATGATATAGCTAGCAATAGTGGCGAGCGGCGGATGTAAGCTTCACCATAAATTAAAATCATCAAACCAAGGGTACCTACCGCTTTCCAATATTCATAGGGCGCTTGCTAGCACCATGCCTTGCATCGCGACTGCTGCTTCGAAGGAGCCATTGCGGCTCTCTGGCATCGGCACGTGAATTGTAGCAACGCGGCGGCCCTATAAGTCAAGTTGGAGAGTTGCGCCAACCGAGCACCAAACTCGCTCATGGCTTCGAACGCCCCGCAGGAATGCTGTGTCAAGCTCGTCAAGCACGAGGGTAAGGCCGAGGGCGCCGTGGCCAGCATCGGCCCGAAAACCGAGGCGTACGTGTCGGGCGACAAGAAGAGCAAGAAAGCGATCGTGATCTTCACGGATGTGTTTGGCCACCAGCTGATCAACACGCAGCTCATTGCCGACTCGTTCGCGAAGCAGGGCTACTTTGTGGTTGTGCCCGACTTGTTCAATGGCGACGCGTACAGCGGCGCGGACTTCAGCAAGCTGGGCGAGTGGTTTCCGCACCACGGGCCGGAGACGGTGCAGCCGAATGTGCAGGCGGCAATTACGTGGCTGAGCGACGAGATCAAGCCTGATTTCATTGGTGCGGTCGGCTACTGCTTCGGGGCGAAGTGGGTGATCCGTCTGCTTGTTGAGGGCTCGGCGGTTGCTGCCGGCGCGATTGCGCATCCGTCGCAGGTGTCGATTGAGGAGGTGGCGCAGGTGCGGAAGCCGCTTGCGATTCTTGGCGCCGAGCAGGACCCGATCTACACGCCCGAGCTGCGCGACGAGACCGAGAAGACGCTGAAGGAGAACAAGGTGAAGTACTTCACGACCGAGATCTCCGGCGTGTTCCACGGCTTTGCTGTGCGCGGCGACCTCTCGGACAAGTGGCTGGTCACGGCGAAGGAGAAGGTGTTCTCTGATATCCTGTGGTGGTTCAGCCTGTTCCAGTAGTGTATAGCGATTAGATTAACGCTGGAGATATGATTAGACCCTGTGGTGGTAGGGTGGTAGGGCCGATGGTGGTAGGGCCGATGGTTCCTGTGGTGGTGGGGTCGACATTGACGATGCGCAGCACGATTCAGCCGGCTGCGTTGTTTCTGTGCACAGGCGGGCAATCTGACCTTGGGATGTCTGCGGTGGTTAACCCCAACCCCTTTGGCGGATTGAAATTGGTAGCGGCTACCAGCGCGATAAGATAGCGGGGCATGCCACGGATTTAAACCGACCGCCACTGTAATCAATCCACGCACACCCCGCATTTGAACCCCCCGCCGGCTCGCACCCTGCACGCACCCGCGCTCCACCAAGCAGGCCGCGCTGCAGCTGGTCCGCTTATTAATGGGCCATGTGGTGGTCACATGGCGAGCGGTTTCTCGAATTTTTATTTAGCAGCTGCGCAAAAGCCCACCTGCTTAACTTCCAGCGACTTTCCATGAGCGACTCCGAAGAACCAATCATCCCCATGCTCCCGCTTGCGGCCAAGACCCTGCGTCTGATGCCCGGCGAGCTCACGCCTGCGATTGAAGACTCACCCTACGTGGTGCACTTCACAATGGCGGCGCTCGACCCGCTGAACCCGGCCGACAAGGAGCAGACGCCGTCGACGCTGCGGCTGATCCGCATCAACGAGCAGGAGTCCGACGAGGAGGACGACGAGGACCACGAGCCGGTCACGCTGCTCACGCTGTCGCCGTCGTCGCAGTTCCAGCAGCCGCTCGATCTGTACGTCGCGCCCACCGAGGGCATTGTGTTCGAGGTGATTGGCTCGTACCCGATCCACCTGTCGGGCAACATCATCGACCACCCGATCACCGAGGAGCTGCTTGCACTCGAGGACGACGACGACGAGGATGAGGAGGAAGACGACGACGAGGACGACGACGAGAGCGAGAGCGAGGACGACGAGGTTGACGGCGAGGAGGCCGATGTTGCGCGGCTCATGGAGCTCGAGGCGGAGGACGACGACAGCGACGACGCCAGCGGCAGCGACAGCGACAGCGACGACCTCGACGAGATGGAGGCCGCGGCCGAGGCCGAGGCCGCGCCGAAGGGCAAGAAGCGCGAGCAGCGCGAGCCCGCCGAGGCCGAGGCCGAGCCGAAGAAGAAGGTGAAGTTCAGCGCGGCGCTGGAGAAGGGCCCCGAGGCGACCGAGGCGAAGTACCCGACCAAAAAGCTGGAGGGCGGCGTGGTGACCGAGGACCGCAAGCTCGGCGACGGCCCGTCGGCGAAGCGCGGCAGCCGCGTGAGCATGCGCTACGTCGGCAAGCTTGCCAACGGCAAGGTCTTCGACAAGAACACCGGCGGCAAGCCGTTCACGTTCGCGCTGGGCCGCGGCGAGGTGATCAAGGGCTGGGACATCGGCATTGCCGGCATCAAGGCCGGCGGCGAGCGCCGCATCGTCATCCCGGCCCCGATGGCCTACGGCAAGCAGTCGCTGCCGGGGATCCCCAAAAACAGCGAGCTGCGTTTCGACGTGAAGTGCATCAGCATCAAATAGGCTGGGCACCAGAGACGCTGGCCGCGCGGTGCTCATTTCAGTTCTTTCTTAACAGTATAATATATAGTACATGTCGAGCAACCCCCCCTGTGTTTTTAGGTTTTTTGGTGGATGGTGGGTCTACTTCTTTTTCTTGAACGCCCCCTTCAGCCGCAGCTTCATCTTCTTGTCCTTCTTCTCCTTGTCGGGCTCGCCGGCGTCGCCTGCCGGGTTGAGCGTCGTGACGCCGAGGCTCTGGGCCACCGGCGTGGCGTCCTTCTGGCGCTGGAGCTGTTTTTTGTGGGCCGTCTGCGGCGCCGGCCGGGGCGCGGCGCCGCCGGGGCCGGGCATCACTGCGTCGCCGGCGGGTCCGCGCGCGGGATGCCTTCCGTTGCTCGAGCCGGGCGGCGGGGTGCGGTGCTGGTGCGGTTGTTGGTGCTGCGGTTGTTGGTGGTGCGGCGGTTGGTGATGCGAGCTGTGGTGATGCGACGGTTGTTGATGCTGCTGCTGCGGGTGCCGGGGAGGCGACTTCTGGTTCTGCCGGTCCGAGGCGCTCAGAAACTCGGGAACCTTGGGCTCGGGCTTGTCCTCAGGCAGCTCCAGCTGCTCGCGCGGCGCGTTGATGCGGCTGAGAAAGTCCACATACTTGCTGGGCGTGAGCCAGTCGTGGCCGCCCAGCATGATTGTCCGCGGCCGCTCCTCCGACAGCTCGTACATGGCCGCCGACTCGGCCGCCGTGAAGCCGCCGAGCATGAACACAATCGTGCGCTTTTTTGGCTTGGGCCGCGACTTCTGGGACGGCGACGCGTCCTTCTCAGAGGCTGCCGCGCTCGCAGACGTTACCGGCACGTTCTGCGCCCAGGTGGCGCGCTGCCGCGGGTTGCGCAGCGACGTCGCCACGTTCATCGCCTCCTGCTCGAGGTTCGGCTCGTCGCCCGTGAACGGGAACGCGCTGCGGTCGAGCTCGTGGGCAAGCAGCTGCTCCACCACCGTCCGCAGCCCGGGCCGCACCCGCGCAAACGCGATCGGCTGGTCGGGGTTCTCGCGCACTAGCGGCTTCGGCACGCTGGCCCGGGCCGCGGCCTGCCCGCCGGCCTTGCGCGTTTGGTGCCCCAAGTAGTCGAGCGCCTCCACCGTCGCAATGTCCTGCGCCGACAGCCCGGCGTGCTGCCGCAGCTTGTCGAAGTCGGTGGCGTACA
Organism: Entelexis gropengiesseri; assembly: GCA_030579755.1. Lineage (NCBI taxonomy): Eukaryota > Fungi > Ascomycota > Dipodascomycetes > Dipodascales > Trichomonascaceae > Entelexis > Entelexis gropengiesseri. The sequence continues at coordinate 53,908 of JAKTRO010000010.1, read as the reverse complement.
GGCCGGACTCGCGGTACAGCACGTACATCGCGAGCAGCCGGATCTTCGCCTCGCGCGGAACGTCCTTGCGCCCAAGCAGCCCGACCAGCATGTCGGTCAGCAGCTCCGGGTGCCGCTCGCCGTCCACCGTCGACCCCAGCGCGGCAAACTGCTCGGCCTCTGCAAGCTCGCGCAGCGGGTCCTCGGTGACGTGCGCCATCAGCTCGTACGCAATCTCGAGGTTCAGCTCGATGTTGTCTTTCGACTTCATGAAGTCGGGCAGCGCCGCAAACATGTCGCGCACGTCGCGCACGCTGACCTCACTCGTCTTGTTGGCAAAGTGCGGGTTCGAGTCCTTGAGGTCGGCCAGCCGCTTGTTGAGCTGGTTCGTCGCCGTGACGTAGTGCTGGTGCCGCAGCCCAACCCACACGTTGTCCTGCTCAGTGAGGTTGCCCGTGGTCGACCCGTCCTTCGACTTGAACGTGCGAAAGTCGGTCTGCGACTCGAACTGGCTGCCAAGCAGGTCCAGCGCCATCGCCTGGAACCCGAACGAGTGCAGCAGCGGCGACGTCAGGTCGATGCTGCGGTCCACAATCAGCAGCGTCGGCCGCGGGTCCGACTCCAGCTCGGGCGTCATGTACTGCGCCCGCGCCGCCTCCAGATGCTTCACCGTCGCGGCCGCCACCAGCCGCGGAAACGCGTTGTTGCGCGTCACCTTCCACAGCTCCGAGTGCCGCACGTACGGGTACTCGCCCAACACGCGGCACACGTTGGCCAGCTGCCGGCCCGTGAGATCAACAAAGTCGAGCACCGACTGCCGGCACGACTCGTTGTACAGCATGAAGTTCGCGCTCGGCGAGCCCAGAGTGAAGACCTGCTTCTCCAACGCCAGAAACGAGAACGGCGCAACGTCGACCTTGGCAAAAAACCGCGACGCCGCCGAGTTCTTGAACCGCTCCAGCTCGCTGGCCGACCCGCGCGCGCTTGGAATTAGGAAAATGTGCGCGGCCTTGTATCGCGGCGGAACCCGCGTGAAGTCGGCCTGGATGCACCCCAATGTGTACGGCGTCTGCTCCACAATGTACACCGCCTCCAAGTACGTCTCGGACTGCCGCGGCTCGTCCAGCATCAGCACGTTCGCAACATGGCGGTTCAGCAGCTGGTTCTTGTCAATCACCAGATCTATGATGTGCCGGCTGTGCCGGTCGAGGATCACCGCTTTGTACTTCTTGGGCGGCTGCACGCTGTCCACAAGCGCGAACACGCTCTCCTTGAGCGCGTCCTGCAAGCTCATGGGACGACGCACTCGCACTGGCAGGGTCACCGGCCTATGCGGCGCTTGCGGCTGACCCTCGGGCACTCGCCGTATCCAGTCTCGGACCCCCGACCGGCCGGCACCTCGCCGATGCCAACCGCCGTAGCCCGCGCGCTTTCTGGTTGTGCGCGCGTTGAACAGGTGCGGGTCATGCAATTACATGCGCTGGATTCAGCTCGGCGTGCTATATGTGGGTTAGCAGTTCATGAATTGTGGACCTTTTCAGTGGCTTGATTGTTAAACTGGCGGCGATAAGAAGTCACATGAGCCGGCTGCACGAAAAGTACCGCCGACGCTCTACGTGGCTACGCTGGCCAGCTACAGCTACAGCTACAGATCATTGTTGAAGCTCATTGTTAAAGAGACTGGAAGTAACCAGCAACGAAGCTTACCAGTGGATGCCAAGCGCTAAATTAGGCAACGTCTAGCATTCTATATGTTACGCGACTATTGCCACAGCTATTTACGTGCTCGGCCACACCTCTAAGTGACCCTCCGTAGCTGTCCGTAGCTGTCCGTAGTTCTAGCTAACTTTTTCCCATTTCCCTATCTGTTCAAGTTCGACCGAAGCATCCAAATTACTCACTCTAAACAGGCGGTCATCGCGTCCACAAGCTGGATCTGTTTTTAGAACAGATTGGATGCATGCATGAGCTTAGCGAACACACGCGCCGGCGCCCCAATTACGGCGGCGGCCATGTGTCGTTCCGTGACTCGCGTCCTCAACGTTTTTCCACTCGTGACTGGGGTACCTGGAACTTATCGGGTAGCCAGGCGGTGCGCGTGGCTAGACAGATCTCGCCAGCTAGCCACCGCTGATGCCAATTTTGCAGCATGCTAGGACCTCTAACGGCATTCGCTACGTGAATTGCCATCCTCAGGCAATTTCTTAAACTCATAATACATTGTCAATCAATTTTCTAATCACTCAGAAGCATCTAGATACATCGCTGAACATATGGTGACCCATCATGCAGAGACTTCACTGCTTGCGTGCAGATATCTAAAAATATTTTCCACCCAAACCCATGAAAATTGCAGCCCCTGAACAGAAAAAACGCTGCATACATGAAAAAGATCAATGGATTTACCATACTGTTTAGTGTACTCATTTAACCGAGTCCACGATTTTTCAGATCCAATTACGATGTTTTTGGCCCCTTGCTTGAAGGCGAATTTAGTTCATTTTTGGACGTTAAGGGCTAGGGTAAATAGTCTTCACGATCCGCAACGCGTGGTGGCATAAATATATAAACCCCTTCGATCTTCGAGTTACAACTCCAGCACAACATCGACTACAGCAACACAATTTCAAGAAATGTCTGAGTTCTACGCCCTCCCTATCACTGTCGCTAAGACCAACGAGTCCTACATCCTCCCGACCCAGTCTAACAGCTCTCTGCGCAACGCGAACCACCGCTTCGGGGCTGGCAAGGACAAGAAGAAGACCTTCGGACACAAGGTCGCCAAGATGTTCCAGCGCGAGAGCCGCGTGTAAGCGTGCTTTTGCAGCTTTAAAGCTTTCAAAACTCCAACTCAAAGCACCAACCCACATCATCCCTCTCCTTGAGAATCTATTTATTTTGCATATAACCTAATTCCGCATCGTTGGTGCTTTTTCTAAATTATTCCGAATATCAATGTGTTCACTCAATTAAATTTCACAAATCACAACTTGCTTTCTACTTTTCTAGACATTTCGGCCATATGGTCGCTGTGGTCGGTGGTTGGCATTTGTGCGGTTGTGGTTCAAGTAGGCACGTGATAACCAACTGTCAGTCAGCAATAGTGAAGCTAGTTAGCGCTTGAGGTAGGCACAGAGAGAAGCCAAGATGCCGCCTGGGTTCAACAAGCGAAAGAGAGACGTCCATGGAAATCATGAGTTCCGGCCGCGTCTAAGCCCTGCAGAGCAGCGCGCTGTGCGGATTCGCAGAGGAATAGCCGAGATTGGCGAACCCTCGCGCATTGGACGCGAGGTCGTTCTTAAGAACTTAAGCGAGGATCTGCGCGAGGCAGCGCCCGAAACGTATCCCGAGATCCTGGCAATTACGCGGGCGGTTGTGTTCGAGCAGCCACACAAGATTGGCTACCTCTCGTTCCTGTTTTACGACGCAAATGGGAAGAAACCTGCGTCCGAGGAGTTCGAGCTTCCTTTCCTCGTGCTAGAAATGGCTCATAACGAGCTTTCGAGCGCCCTTTCGGCCGGTGACTACGACCGCGTTAAAGTATTCCTTCGATTCCTCGCCGCGCTGGGCGGCATCATTGAGAACGCCGATGAGCTGGTCAAAGCTATTGACGCCATTCTCGAGAAGATTATCTCTTCTTCCGGCCTACCTACAGGGCTCAAGGCTCAGCTCTATGGAACGGCACTTTTTGCCGCAGTGTACCTCCCGGCGGGCCTGGTCACAGAGGAGCTGCAGGCGAAGTTTGCTAGTGTGGACTTCCCGGAGCTGGCTGCCGAGGGTCAGTTCGACTTTTTTTTTGGCGACGAGGCGCCTTACAAAACACAGAGCGTGGGCTGGCTGCTTTCACAAGCTGCTCGCAAGCTGAAAGATAACGGCTGGGTAATCGACTTCCTGGCAACTAACCCGCTTGATCAGGTTGTTCCTGCTGCTAATGATTCTCAACCAGAGGAGCAGGCTTCAACCAGTGCCGAGGCCGCGCCTCTTCCGGCTGCCGAACTCTCAGCTACTGGCTCTGAGGCTGCGGCTGGCTCTGAGCGTGTGAAGACTGAGGATGAGGGCGTTGTGGCAGAGGCTTCGGATGCGGCTGCTCCGGAGACAGCTGCCGCAGGCTCCGAGCAGCCCGAGGCACCAGCCGCCGCGCCTGCGCCTAGTCCCGCACGAAAGCACCGGCTTCGCAAAATCCACCTCCCTGATCCGCTGCCGGCTCCGGCTTCCCAGCTCAGGTCTGACGCGTTTTGCCGAATTTACTTGCCTACAGAGGGCATTAACACCGTTCCGGAGCCCACCAACGTCGTGGGGCTCCTGCTGCGCGATGTCGCTGTGGACAACATCAGGCACATGGACTTCAACCGCCGCGAGGTCACACGACAACTGATCGCGTTGGACATGTTTTTCAACCAGCGCGTGTTCGCCCCACCGGGCGTCTCGCTCGACACAGTCTTGCAGTACTCCAACGGAGAGCCGACCTATAAGATCGAGGACATGGCGCTGGAGGCGGTGTACTCCCAGATGTTCGATCTGACCACCGATGGAAAGCCGTTCCCGCTGGTGTATTACCACACGCTTCTGGTCGAGGCGTGCGTGATGGCTCCCCAGGACATTGCGCCCGTGCTTGGCCGTGCCCTCAGATTCATATTCAACCACCTTGCGACGGTCGACGCGGAGCTGCTGTTCAGAGCAGTGGACTGGTTTTCCCACCACGTGTCGAACTTCGCCTTCACTTGGAAGTGGAACGAGTGGGTTGACACTCTGCAGCTGCCGCAGCACCACCCGCAGCAAGTTTTTGTTCGGGAGCTGCTGGCCAAGCAGGTCAGACTGTCTTATGCGCAGCGCGTGCGCGATGTGCTCCCTGAGGAGTTCCAGCCGTTGGTTCCCGACACCCCAGACATGCCGCCGTTTAAGTACGCGCAGGACGAGAAGGTGCTCAAGTTTGTGGATGCGCTGCAGAATCCGTCCGAGCTGAGCCCGGGGACTCTTCTCGAAGAATTCGAGCCTGAGGAGCGGCCGTATGTATTGGTCACATCAGTATGCGATCTCGGTAACCGGTCGATCACCCATGCAAGCAATTGGGTTGCCAAGACCATTGAGCTCGTGCGCAAATACGCAACAAACGAGGCGGCCGTAGTCGAGGCTGTTTTTGCTTATTGGCAGCAGTCGCAGTGGATCGGCGCCCTTGTTGTTGCTGAGTTCATCAAAAACCAGCTGGTGTCTGCACAGACGTATGTGAACTTCATCGTCAAGGATACCGACCTGCTTCTGTCATCGGTTGGGTGGGAGGCCATCCACGTATATGTTCGCGAGGCGCGACAGGCTCTCGAGGGCCGCACAATCGAGGCGGAGTGGGGAGACTGGTGGACCACGCGTCTGCACAAGGCATTGGACCGTAAACAGGTTCCAGAGCCTAGTCCGGTGGACGCGGCCAGTGCTGCGAGCGAGGCTTCGATGTCTGTGGACGTCCAAGATGCGCAAGACGAGGTCGACTACGAACCGCAGCCTGCGCCGGAGAAGCCCGAGGGCACGAGCGAGGCGGCTCGCGACGCAGAGGAACCGCAGGCCGAGGAAGACGCCTAGCCCAGCTAATTTGAGTGGTTCCTCGAACTCGTTTATGGCGAGCTTTAATAACTTGTGTAACACTAGATGCATTGCACTCTGTACCGGTAGCAGGGCATCGCACCAGAACTAAAATCACTAAAATCAATTAGTTACTACAAACACCTCCTCCACACGACTACAAACAAGCACTAAGTTGAGCCAGCGCCCTTCGCCGGCTTACTGGAGCCAGCTTATCACGTGCTACTTACTCATGGTAAGATTTTCAAGCTCGGGCCCGTTTGCTCGCCGCACCTCTTCAACAATGGCATCGCTATTCAGTGTTTCAGTCACCGACGAGACGAAGGAGCGCATCGCTCGCGTCCTCGACGCCAGCAGGGTCGCCCTCCACTACGGCTGGATCCCGCTGATCATCTACGTGGGCTGGTCCCAGAGCGTGCCGCGCCCGTCGCTTGTAAAGCTGCTTTCGCCGCTTCCCAGCGCTTGAAGCGAGTCTGCAAGGACGCGCAGGAGCGGTGTATGTGTTCATGCAATAAATTTTAGTGTCTGGCGCTGGGCCAGCGTTTAACTTGGCTAGTGCTCTTTGAAGATTTAGGGCGAGGACCAGGTGTGCTGCACTTGGATTACAGCAGGTTTGACGCTCAAAGCAAGTTTCGGGCCCAACAAACATGGACTTGTACAGTGTCGCAAATGACTTCGAGCAATAAAAAGTCCGCTCTCAAGTTCTTAGATGTATATATACTACTAAAACAGATTATCCACGTTAAACGGTGAGGCCGTTATGGACGCTCGGGGCTATGTTCAGTGAGTAACACTGGTGCGACCTTATTTGCCAAGGGCCTCGCTGATCTTGTCGCCGGCCTGCTGAAGGTAGCTCTTATCGCCCTCAGCCTTGGACGCGCCCTTGTCGACGGTGTCGGTGACACTCTCCTTAGCCTTCTCGAAGGTGCCCTTCTCGGAGTCAGGCTTGATGGCCTCGGAGGCCTTGTCGGAAAAGTTCTTGCGGAGATCGTCAGACATTGTTCGGTAGTAGAGGGGTGAGAAGAATAATCTCCAAATTTAAGGCCTTTATATAATAATTGTAAAATGCCGCGAATTGCATTGCTACATACATTCCCCTCCATTGCGAAATAAGGCTTGCTAGCGTCGTAGGGCGCAAGAGGTGGCCCAGCGGCACAGCAGTGCTCAATACCCTTGCCCTATATTGGCTCTATGGGCACATTGCTCTAAACCGATGTGGGGGTGCTTGGGGTGCCCAATCGCCTCTAGGTGCTACAGCACGCTAAATACAACTCAGGATCCAAGCGGGCTTCAGGTGGGCTCCTGCGACTAGCTCCTTAAAAAGGCTCAGGCGCGAATTCTCGCTGGCACGTTGAACCTCCACCCGAACCTCCACCCGAACGCCCCACGCCCCCCACATCCCCAAGCTCCTCATCCCACGCCCCTCGCCCCCACGCCCTCGCCCTGTGGATAGGGCACGTGAATAGTCGGCTTCTGTCCACGACTCGAGCCTTCGAAGAGCGCACGGCTCAGTACCGCATCGCGCTGGCGTGCTCTCCAGCTTGGTCACGGCGTAGCCGCGTGATCAGTAGCAACCCGGCGCCGCGGAGGGACGGATAGCACAGCAAGGCGCTTGATGAGGCTGAGGCTCTATTTGTTAAGGGCTTGGCGCCGTCTCACCTAGGCATTTATCGAAGATAATATAGTCGTATAGTAATGTAAGTCTGGATATGCATCCGAGTTCGCCATCTTGCGTTAAGACCTTGTAGAGAAATCACTCTGCGATTTGCACAAAAGATAAAAAGCCTGAAGCTGGCCCTCTAGACCCTCTCTTGCCCGCCGCCCCTCCTGCGAAGGTATCTATCGGGCGGTAATGGTGCCCGTGATTTTTTCTGGGCCCGAAAGAGCCAAGGCGATCGCTATCAGCGAATGGGCCCCAGGCATCATGCGCGTTCTCCTCGTCCCTTGCTAAATTTTCTCGGGTTGGGTCACGACCTCCGGATTAATTCTATGCCTTGGCGCCCGTCTCCCGGCCACTTTCTGCCGAAGCTACCAAGCAGGCGACGGCTTTCCTATAGGCACCACGAAGAAGCCAGCGATGGATTCTCTGTCGCTGCCCGTCGTTTCTGCGGCGAAACGAAGGATAGTGTGGGGAACACCGGTGGCAGCGAGATGTCGTCATCGTGATAACCGGTGCGGACACCACTCCTTAACGCGTCGTCCCAACCGCCCGCCCAGCCGTGAGGGTGCGTGGCCTCAGAGCCCATTGAGCTGCTTTATGCAGGAGAGGCCCGCATGCATCGTAATTCCTTGACCCAAACGCGTATCGTCAGATAATGGGTCGTTTAATGAGGCGGGGTCGAGACACCCTTGACCTGCGAAGTGCAGTATTGTCTGCGCCCCTCACGCACCTGCCCCGGAATGTTGTGTCATTGGACGTGTTGGGATCTTCAAGCAGCGAGGTGTTACCCTAGCAATGATAAAGAACCTTGCCCTGCTCAGGAGCAACCGGACCGTGTGCCATTCTAGTGCTTGTGACAACCGTGTAACTCGCCTTCGGACCATGCCACTAGGTCAATTCACCCGCTTCCGAACAGCCCCACCGCCGTGTAATTTGACCCACCTGCAGAGGTGACAGTTGGTGCGGCTGGAGTAGGGCTACCGCTGGTCAATCATAGAGCTATAATCTGTGGGCTAGGGTCGTGCTGCGAGGGTTGAAGGCCCGCCCGCCGACCTCTGACGCGACCTGCCTAGCGCGCGGTTGAATAACACCGCATTCTAGACCCAGGGAGCTCCGGGGTAGTATATCACGCTTTGTACGTCTTGTAGCTAGGCATAGAGCTCTAGAAAGAGGGTGCACTCACCCCTGATGTGACAGGCCGGGCCCCAAGCTAATCAAAAGATCAGCAAGTAGACGGAATAATGCAGACGGCAAGCCTCAACGGGGGACCGAGTTAAGCTGGGTTGGGGTTTCCGCATACGGGGATTGGGTGTGTGATCTCCACACTCCTCGCCGTTTCGGCCCGACCATGTGGTAGAGAGGGTGATGTGTCATACGGTAAAGCAACACGTTTCAGGTGCCGCCCCCACTCAATGGAAAGCAACGCAACCCGTTGCCGCTGGCGCCTCTTGGCTTAGCGACTTGGGCGAAGAATCACTAGCCCAGGGGACTGCGAATCTGCCGTTTCGCATCTGATTCCGGAGCCGGGTCCCCAAAATGTGGCGGCGTCGTATATGCGCGTCTGCCGGGGGGGTTTTAACCCCAGGCTGCACTGCATATGTAGGTTTACTCAGTCACGTGGTACATGCGGAAATCAAATTCTGACATATGATCTGATATGAGCCCTTCTTATAAGAGAGGCCGGGCGTTCGCTGCCGTCCTACCGGAGATAGACAGCCCGACATTGTCGACAGGAGGTGGTAAGCGCGCACTCGCGGTGGTTGTTAGAGCTTAGTGGGACGGCCCCTAGCGATCAATCACACGCTCACACGCCACTGAGCAGCTTGGCAGTTCTCATTTGCAACTTAAACCTTACCGGCCAGCTTTGAGCGCCTCGCGCTGTCAACTGGTCCTTAAACCCACAATCCGCCGATTGTTCTCATCGCCACTCTGAGTTTGGCGGCGAGATATCCAGCAGAGTCTGCGCATCGGGTTCCCCCTTCCTTTTCGGGAGTCCCACTGGTTCAGCGGCATTTGATTGCCACACAGTAACGCGCAGCAACGAATTCAGGCAGTGACGACCCCATTGTTTGCACAGCCGCAAACAGGAATGACTACAACTTTTGTAGCCACCAGTAAGAGCACATTAGACTTTCCCAAGCCTTCTTCACAGGTTGACAGGAATGAAGACACCGCGCAGCCGAGCGCGCAGCAGAGCGTGCAGCCGAGCGCCGAATCCGACGCCCAGTCCGACGCCCAGCCTAGCACGCAACTAGACGCCGAGACGGAAGAGCACTACGATGACGATGATAGCGAAGGAAGCGACGAGGCCGAGCTGGCCATGGCGCGGGCTCAGGTCCGCGCACAGGCGTTTGTGAACCGCTCGAGCAGCTCGGACTCTGTTGCACAGGACTTCGACCACCCGCCATTGGTCCGCAAGAAGAGCGGCGAGCTAGTGAAGAGCTCGCTCCGAAGCCGCCCCGAGCTCACGCGGACGAAGTCAGAGCCCACCCGACCCAAAAATGTACATTTCAACCAGAAACTCGAGGATGTGCGGCCGTTCCGCAAGTCGCAGCGGCCGTCGGCAGTAAATCTGCAGGCCGCCAAGCATCACTTCCATACTGCCGACACCGAGACGACCGATAACGACGACGACGATTACGAAGACGGACACGACAGCGACGACGAAGGCGGCTGGACTCTTCTGACTCCCGGGTTTGTGCCCCACCGGTATGGGGCGCGCCCGGGCCCCGAGCGCCCAGTTGTGTATCTGGACACGCTTCAGCTGACGAACGACCGGACGGCGGTTAGCGGGTCTATCTTTGTTCAGAACCGCGGGTTCTCAAAGAGCGTCGCGGTGAGATATACCATTGATGGATGGCGCACGTTCAGCGAGTCGCAGGCGACCTGGAGCGATGACGTGCGGAAATACGACCGCGACGCTGGGTACGACCGGTTCAACGTGACGCTGTCGCTGCGCTACTTCTCGCCCAAGACGCTGGCAGACACGGTGATGTTCCTGGCCGTGCGGTTCAACGTCAACGGCGAGGAGTTCTGGGACAACAACGCCGGCCATAACTACGAGCTGTACCTGCGCAATGCCGAGCTCATGCATCTGCAGAAGCTGCGGAGCCAGGAGTCCAAGGTCTCGCGGGGCCGGGCGCCAGTGTCCGTGTCGTCTACGCCGGCTCTCACCAGGCTGATGACGGATAGCGGCGTGCAACCGGACAAAGAAGCGGTAAAGACGATTCTCACGAAACACCCCGACGAGAGCGAGCCCCACCACGGCTTCCTCAGCTCGGCAGAGATTCCTATCCGGCAGCACCGCAAGAGCGACAAGAGCCGGTACTCGTTTGAGGCGTCGTACGCGCGGCCGCCGCAGTCGCCGCTCGAGGGCGGGTCCCCTACTGCGGCAGCGGCGCTGGGGCGGCCCCGCTACTCGGTTGTGAAGGCCCAGGAGCTGGCAGGCGCGTGGCTGCCGCGCGACGCGGCGGTGCCGATGCCGGAGGGTCTCCGGGAGGGCGAGGGCGCTCGCAGTGCTTCTGCCGAGCCCAAGCCAGCCACCCAAAAGTTCCACGCGTGGGAGTCGGCGTCCTACAAGGACTTTGTGTCGAAGTACTGCTTCTACACGCCGAGCACGCTGGAGTCGGGGTCCCCCCAGAAGGGCGCGAAGGAGAACTTGGACCTGAGCGACGCAAGCTCGGCTGCCTCGTCTGCTTTGTCGTCGGCCGATTCGTCTGATATCGACCTTCCTGCCCGCCGTGACATTGGGCTCACGCTAGAGCGCGAGGCGAACCGCGCCTAGCGGGTTGCCAGCCGCTGTCATGGCCATTGGTACGGCGGTGCTGAGCTGATGCGACATTCGGGAGCCGAACTGTGTGTGTGCTCCACATCATGCCCTCGACTTTTCGCTAATTACATGATGCCTCCTCATTTCCCCTCATTGAAGCCATGAGCTCGCATCGCTGTACACCTATCGTTTTGTTATGTCTTTCATGTGAAGCAGGGGAGCCCGGTTTGAAACCATTGCTTCCCCTTTTGTACTAGCTCCATATTATTTATATACTGCGCATCCAATTTATGATCTTTCTAATCTTTATTGATCCACTACGAATCTTGATCCCGTCGAACGATTAGATTTCAGTCAATTAGATATCTATCGAGGATGCTGTGGCTTCTGTGTTGTTTTGTTCTGGAGTGTTCTACTGGGAGTCAAGCAAACGTGGGGTATACAAGGCGATTAAGGCACATAGCTCTGCACTCGAAAACTAAGTGCCAGGATCTTTCAGACTCGAATTTAATAATTTAACAATGCTAATAATAAATAAATAGTACGACTCAGATATCGAATGAGAATAGTTTAACAAGTCCATCGTCCCCACCGGAGGCGAACCCGGTATCAGTCAGTCCCACGCAACAAACCGGCTTTGTGTGTCCCAGGAACGTGTGCCAGCACTTGCCAGACTGCACGTCCCACACCTTCACCAGCTTGTCGTGGGCTCCGCTTACGATGCGAAAATGGTCGGCGGCAATGCACCACACACCATCAACGTGCCCGCGCAGCGTGCGCGCGCACTGCCCGGTCTTGATATCCCAGACCTTGATGGTGTTGTCGAGGGAGGCGGTCAGAAGGTGGGTAGGAAGGACCATGCGTTTGTCTTCGTCGTCGCCGTTGCCCGAAGAGCTCGAGGCCCGCCTTGTCCGCATGCTCCACTCCGGGAACGGGTTGATCTCCTGCTGCTGCGTCTGCTGCTGGTGGATTTGCTGGTGGTTCCCAGCAACAACCGCATCTTCAAGGCTCTCAACAGTGGAAACAACATGCTCGCCCTCGGTCTCGAGGTGCTCCAACGTGATTGGCAGCGCGTACTGGATTTCGGCAATGTGGCCCATCGGGCCGTTCTCGGGCCCGCCAAAGATGCGGATGCATCGCTTTGAGTCGAGGCACCACATGCGCACGGTCAGGTCGTCGCTGCTGGTGAACAGGGTGTTGGACGCCTTGTGGATGCGCACCGAGTGCACGGCGCCTGTGTGGCCGCGGAGGGTGAAGCACCACTTTGTGACGAAATCCCAGATCTTGATCGACGAGTCGGCGCTGCCCGCGGCAATTAGGTTGGAGTCAAAGTCGATGCAAAGGATTTTCGACTCGTGGCCGCCAAACGTGCACAGGCACTGGCCGGTCCGGTAGTTCCACACCCGCACGCTCTGGTCCCACGAGCCAGTAACAAGCTTCGTGGAGTCGAACTTGAGCGCGGACACGCCGTGAATGTGGCCGTGCAGATTGCGCACAAGCTTGCGGGTCTCGACATCCCAGATCGACACATTGCCGTCGGCAGTGCCGGCGATCAGGTACTGCTCGTCGAACTGGAGGCTGAGAACCGCGTGCGAGTGCTTGAAGTCCTTGACCACGTAGCGGCCGGTGCGCCAGTTCTGCTCGATCTTGAACCGCTCGATGTAGATGTCCTTCCACGGCCGCGTGATCGACGGCCGCGCGCGCTTGCTGCTGGAAAGCGCGAGGTCCTCGTCGTGGGGCCGCTTGCTCCCCGCCGCCTTGTCGGTTGAGCAAGAACAGTCCAGCGTGGACGAGCACGCGCAGCTGTTTGCGACATAAAGGCCGGGCGTTTTGTTGGCCTCCTGCTGCGTCGTGGCGAGACACTCCAGACGGTCGGCAATCGCCTGCCGCGACTTGCGCAAGCGTTTTCGCTCGAGTAGCGGCAGGCCCCACCCGCAGGTCGTGCACTTGCGGTCGATGTGCTGCTCGCAGAGATGGTACCACACTACGTCGTCGTCGGCGAGCGCGCGCCAGGTCCGGCTGACCATCGACGCCATGCACAGCGACTTGGCGTCGAGGTAGCCGAGGATCTTGAATGACAGCTCGATCGGCAGCGACGCCACGAAGTCGATGCGCAGCAGCTCCTTGGTGGTCGACGAGACGTCGCTGAGCTGCGGGAAACAACATTGCGACAGCATGCCGCTCATGATGATCTTGCGCTGCTGGCCCGACGCTGTGCCAAACAGATTCCACATGTGCGAGATGACCTTGCGGTCCTCCTCGGGCAGCCCGTCGAGCTGGTGCTGCAGCTGCTCCATCGTGTACTTGTCTGGCAGCAAGTTCGAGTGGTCCGGGTGGTGCCGGTAGCAGTAGTCTGTGTGGGTCATTTTTGCGGCTGCGTGTCGCTTCATGTATGCCGCAACCATTGCGTAGTTTCCCTCAGCGACCTGGGCGAGTTTGCTGGGGCCAGCCTTGGCAGTGTGGGGCTGCGGCGTTGTGTCGCGCACAACCGACTGAGCGGGGTGGCCCAGCGGGGCTGGTTGAGTCGGTGGTTGAGTCGGTGGTGGTTGTTGTTGTTGCTGTTGAATCGGTGGTGGTTGTTGGCCGTGATCCGCGGATCGCTCGAGCAATGCGGATGGCGGCTTCGTGCTCACAGCAACTAGGTGGTCTGCACTCATTTCCGGTTTGTAGATTGGGAGTGTGACCGAGCCGAAGCAGAGAACCGTTGGTTTTGTATAGAGGCGCGCCCCGGAGAAGTGCGCCAGGCTTATATTACGGTGCTGTAACGGCTCGCCGTAAACCGCGGCCGCCAGAATTTCTTGTTCTGCGGCACGTGATGTGTCGTAATTTCCGACCGCCTGTGCGTGTGGCGCCCGGGGTTAGCAGCGCCGAGCCGCGGGCGAATTTGTAATAGCGGGCTTGAGGAGCCACGGTGGATATCCCGAAACTCGCGGGGCAGGCGAAGCAACCAGAGGGCCCTGAAAACAACCACGGTGATGCCCGATGGCATGCCAGTGGGGAATTGACCGCAGCGGCATGTGTCGCGAGCGGCGCTCCATGCACTGCAGAAGGCCAATCGCAAGTTCACGTGAGCTTCTCGAATGCGCCCGATTGCAACAGACGCGCAGCCGCCACGCAGCGAACAACACATGGAGCGCCGTGCCACGCGCGATAGAGCCGCTCCTGATAAGAACAGGTAGACGGCATCGAGCAACGCCAGACATCGAACAACGCCAAAAGCTGCATCGATGCGATAGAAAGCGATTATATAGAGTCGATTCGATGAAGTCGTTGGATCTTGTCGACAACAATATTTTTTCTCCACAATTGAACTTACAAAAAAAACCCCACAAAGGGAGACGGCGATAATAAACTATGGCTTCGCAAGCATTATACACGGCATTCAGAGCCCTGAATATGTAAGTGACACTACGTAAGTGAGGGGCTATGTAAGTAGACGCAAAGAGCTCAGCTCAATTCTTGCTCTTGTCCTCCTTCAGAGTCACAATGCGGTTCAGCACAACGCTGCTCTCCGTGCTGTCCTTGTCCATACAGTAGTACCCGACGCGCAGCGCCTGGAACCGCACCGACTCGGGGGCGCCCTTTGTGTCGTTGCCCTCGAGAATCTCCTCCTCCTTCGAGTGCGCCTTCGGCTTCCACGGCGACTTCTGCTTGACCTCCCAGAACCCGGTCTCGATCACCGCGTTCGGCCAGCGCGTCTCGCTGTGCGGGTTCAGGTCCGCAAGGTACCCATCGGGATGGCCTGCCGGGTTGTCGCTCTTGAACAGCCGCTCAAACTCGCGCACCTCGGCCAACCGCACGGGACTGTTGTCGCGCGGCGACTCGGCAACCCACTGAATGAACGTCTTCGGCTTCGTGGTGCCCGAGCGGTCGAGCTCGGCCTCGATCTCCACAATGTTGCCGCTGGCGTCCTTTTTGATGTTGGTGGCCTTGATCGGGTGCGGGATGCGCAGCAGACCGACCGGCTGGTCGAGCGCCAGCCGGAAGTAGCCGCTCTCGGCGTGCTCGCGGAAGTCCGAGCGGTCAATGTACACCGTGGAGGTGAACGGGACTGTGTGCTCGCCCATCTCGTCGTTGCCCGGCTTGAACGGCAACCGGATCTCCTCGCGGTGATCCGCCTCGAGGTTCGTGATGCGCACCGCGACAGGGTCCAGCACCATCATGAGGCGCGGCACATTGTGCTCGAGGTACTTGCGGATCGACGTCTCGATGCGCACGGTCTCAATGGTCGAGGTTGTGGTCGTCACTCCAAGCTCGTTGATGAACGCGAGAATCGCGCCGGGCGGCACGCCGCGGCGCCGCAGCGCCACCAGTGTGTACAGCCGCGGGTCGTCCCAGTCGCGCACATGGCCCTTCTCGACCAGCTGCAGCAGCTTGCGCTTGCTCATCACCGAGCCGGTGAGGTTCAGGCGGCCGTACTCGCGCTGCGCGGGCTTGTACACGCGCACAGCATCGCACAGCCACTCGTAGCTCTCGCGCGACATACGGAACTCGAGCGTGCACAGCGAGTGGCTGATGTTCTCGATCGAGTCGACCAAGCAGTGTGTGAAGTCGTACGTGGGGTAGATCCGCCACCGCGTCCCGGTGCGGTGGTGCGGCGCGTTCACAATGCGGTAGGCAACGAGGTCCCACATCTGCGGGTTCGGGCTCGTGAGGTCCTGCTTCATGCGCAGCGTCGCCTCGCCCTTCGCGTACTGCCCGTCGCGCATCCCGCGGAACAGCCGCAAGGCTTCGTCCGGCTGCTGCGCGCGGTGCAGGCACGCCGAGCGCTCGCCGCCGGGCGTGCCGTCCTCCTTCATGCCGCGGTGCCGCTTGACCTCGTCCGGCGTGCAGAAGCACACGTACGCGCCGCCGAGCCCGATCAGCTTCTCGGCCAGCTCGTACAGCTCGTCGAAGTAGTCCGACGACCACGTCACGCGGAACGGCACAAACCCCAGCCAGGAAATGATGTCCTCGATGGCCCGGCTGAACCGCACGTCCTCGGCCTCGGGGTTCGTGTCGTCGAACCGCAGATAGCACTTGCCCTGGTGGTACGCTGCGAACCCGAAGTTTGTGGCAATCGCCTTGGCGTGTCCAATATGCAAGAACCCGTTTGGCTCGGGCGGGAACCGTGTATATACCAGCCCGTGGGTTGCGCTGAGGTGCGCCTCCCTCAGCTTTGGGTCCATTTGCAGGTTCTCGCCGGGCGCATGCAGCGCGCCGAGAAACCCTTCTTCGAACATGTTGTGCTCTTCCTCGTGCTCAACCGGCTTTTTTGCTGCCGAGCCGTTGGCGCCCGGCTGCTGCTTGGCCGCCTGCTTGGCCGCCTTGTTCTGCAGCTTTGGGTCATCGCGTTCGTCTTTCGGGCCCAAAAGCTGCAGAAACGCGGCGTCGACCGCCGGCTTGAAAAGCGCCGGGCTCGCCCACTTCAGCGCCGGCAGTTTCTTCACCGCACCCATCGTTGGCCCCAGCGCTTTGTAGCGCTGCGCGGTGATCTGCTGCTTGTGAGCAGCAATGTACGCCTCGGTCTCGCGGTGGACGTCCTCTTTGGTCACAACCACGCCGACCCCGCTCTCTTTGTCGAGCTCGGCTGCGGTTGGCGAGGCGGTCGAGCCAACATAGCTGAATGCCGCATCGACCTGCAGGTTTGAGGTGAGCCGGCCCTCGGAAATGGCCTCGGACACAAGCTTCCGGTTCGCCAGCGCCTGGGGAGACGCCTGGCGGGATGCCAGCGCAAGATGCTGGAGAAGGGCGGCTTTATCAGTGGGGTAGCCGGCCTCGGCCGCTACCGCCGCCAGCTGCTCGGCAACCTTGGGGTTCTTCATCACCTCCTTGACTTTGCTGTCGTCCAGCCCCAAACGGGCGAGCTGATCAGCCACGCCGTCCATCAGGTGCGGTTCAGTATGGTCCACAAATAAAATAAAATAAATATTTCGAAGCCTGTTAGGTGACGACCGCATCGTCCGCGCTTAGTCATCGAATGTGCCGCTAAGTGTGCGCACACTTGCAACACCAGCGGCGCCAGGGCTAGCGACCGAGGGGGTTAACCTAAGGGGGGAGAATGCAAAATGAGAACTGAGTACGGGGTGCTGGGAATAGTGTATTTACTCGCGTCCGAGCAAGGGGTCCCGGGCTTTGTTTGCCATTTTAAAGAGCCCCAGCTTTGGTACTTTAAACAGCTACCAAGCTGCGGCTAACCAAATCGCTAAAGTGGTACCAATGACGCCTTCGTACTACTGCTGAATTTATGCTGCGATTATTGAGTTATTAAATATAAACATAGCGAGGCCGATGAGGCCAGGTGGAATGAATGAGAATGAGGAAACAATAATGAGATGAAAATGAGGATGAGGAGAATGGATGCGATAGAGATGGCGTGCGCAGGCGTACTACACCGACACGCGTCCAAAAATCCCTCAAATGGGCACAAATGGTGCTGAGAACAAGTGTCTCGTATACCCTGAGGAACGGCTAGCCCGACGCTTTGAACTGCGGTGGGCCATCAGTTTGAGTCACCAGCAGGTGCTACAGGCACCAGGCCACCGAAACACGCTGCTGCGGCGAGTCATTGTGACCGAATGTCAGAGTGCAAGGTTCTTAAGCGGTAAACGGGCCGAAACAAGGGGAATTAAATGGTGGTTTGGCCCACACGCTCGGGCGCGCGTTGGCGCGGGCGGCGCCGCCGCGGGTTATGCGTTGGGCGCCGGGCTAGGAGTTGGCAAGTTCAGGACCTGGCAATCTCTGACCAGGGACCTCCGCGATTCCAAGTGCCTGGCGTCGCGCCGCCTCGGCCTATTGTTGCATTTACAGCTGCACTCCCTTTCGAACCTGTTCATTCTCTCGCTGGATCGAGGGGCGCACATGTTCGAACGGGAGCGGGTGGTCACAGTGCAACAGCGTCTCTCCATGAAATGAAGTAGGGAGTAAGACAATGAGATCTTTGCCTTTTTATTAGGATGCCTCCTCAAAGAACTCGACGCCCCATCGCCATAGGGCGGTGTGCCAGAGGCGCCTGCATGGGTTCGACAGCCGGCTTAGGTTATCGGAATATGCACGTCTGACGCCCAGATCGTATCATTATATCATCATATCTGGACCGAGAGGAGGGAGGGCGGAGGACATTGCCTGTCAATATGCATGCGATCGTCATGAGGAGCAGGTTGAGGACTATTTTGTCTCAAGCTAAGTCACCCTCAGAACAGTGGCCTCTTTTCTGCCGCCTGCCCAATTAACGAACCACGAGCACCGCGGGCTGAATTGCACCTCACAGGCATGCCCCAGACCAGGTGCGGCTCCGGCTACCGCTACCTCCCAACCAGGGACCCTACTAGACGAATTCCTTCTAGGGAGAAACATGGTTTAGGGATGTGGGCAGTAACATGCATCGCAGTACTTGCATAAGCGAGAGGGTAAACTAGCATAGCGCTGCCCACTTCCGGGCTCTGCAATTCCCGAGGAGCTCCACCTGCGTCGAGGCCGTCGACGACACATACTACATGCCTTTAAATTGTCCCAGGATCACACAGCACCAGATAGAAGCTGCCATCTGTTTCTCCCGCGCAGCGAATGACAAAGCTGACAGATGTAGCTCGCCAATTTGACCTCTGATATCGAGCTCTGTGAGCCGCAGAGGGAAGGGGCTAGCTGCACATTTGCGCGATTTTAGCAGGTGAGGGGAAGCCCTGGCAGGGGGCGACCAGCGCTGTGACGCGCCAGCCATATATTCTAAAAAAAATTAGTATTTTTACACATTCTCCCAGGCCACTAGAGACCTAAAACTGTCTGCTTAGCCGTGCGTGAGTGAGAAATTGGTGGCCACTAACTCTCACTGGGCAGACCCTGGTGATGAGAGCTCCTCAGGCTGAGGGAGGGTACTGATTTGTTCCGTATGAGTAATCAAAGAGGCAAGGGCACATGCACCAAAAACCCGAGCGACTAAAACTCCCGACCCAAACCGCTAATCCGCTAGGTATGGCGTGTATGAGCTTACGGGCTCTGCCTCAAAGTATATGATGAACCTGTCAGGACGCTCTTAGCCGGTTAATTGCTCTTTCAAAGCATTTGGAACCCTCTTGTACTAGGGTATCCTGTAGATGCAACGAGACGCACGCCCTCTGTGATTAATAAGCACTTTAACTTACACGATTAGTCCCCCGTCGAAGCGTCCCCCCCTTACAGGAGAGATTCTTCCCATGGGCCGGAACACAGCTCAAAGCCATGCGGATGAGCGCTACGCTTCTAGCCTTCGCACCGAAGAAACATCGCAGATACAATCGGCCTCTTGAGCTGTTCAATCGACCGCAAGCGTCCAGTTTTGCCGCTATCTTTCATAGCGGCACTCACAGCTGACCAATAGATTGGGCAAGGTTTTGAGACCATGGACGCTGGGGACCCACGGCCATGCGCGGCCATGCACCTTGAACCTTGGAGACCAAACCGGCATCGCACCGTCGGATTCGCTTTCCATAGCTGGCGGTGCTGGAGGCTGCCAATCCAAGCCAGTGCCAGTAGCGCTAATATAGGTTTAGCATACAGACAGGGGGGGTGGTTGAACGGTTAGACCGATGATCTTCAAATATGATAACATAAGCGATGCGGCTAATATATGTGCGGCGTACGTCAATCGCCAAGCTCGGCCGATACGCTCGCACGTGTCTCAGTCGAATAAGTCCGATGAATCACCTGCGGCACTTATGTAGAGCGCGATTAAAGCAATCTGAGGCTGATTTTGAAGGAGGGCTCCTCAATGAGCAAGCGCCGTGTTTCATCTTCATAGCATCCCCACAGCCCGCCCGATGCAATCATGCGTTTCAGTAACCCCCCTATCATGGACTGGGGCGGGCGGGCTAGAGATACCGACTGTCTTGGTGTAAGACGTAAGCACGAGCTGGCAGCTGCATCAGGCATTGGCTGGCACGAGGCATGACAAAACCAAGTGGGTTGGGGGGGCCTTTCTAGACTACGAGTCTCGTGACGTTCAATTTGGTCTCGTCCGGAATACCGCATGTGACCACTGATTATAGACGTACCGTGTCTTCAAGGCCTGGCCCAAAGAAAGCCACGGAAATATTACTGCGAGACTCGGAGAGAGGAGCGGTTGTTCGCCTTTTGATCATACAGGTTCATGTTCAGGCAGAGGCCCGCGAAGCCATGGCTGCGCCAGCGGCCATGGCGGCACCACGCCGAGGCACACAGACCAGTGCATTCATGTGCACCGCTCTTCAAAAACCCATACTATTTCTACGATCTCCAGCGCCAGCAACCGAGCGCGTCCTCGCGGGCCGAGGACCCCACATTGGGATCAAACCACCGCATGTTTGATCCACTGGCCTCGCAGAGCTCCGAAACAATGCAGGAGCGTGTGCGAAAAGTCTTTGGTGACCTCGGCTCGCGCGACGAGAGCCGTAAAGAGGCACTTGCGCAGGGAATCACAGTTGCTGGCATCCGTGTGCCCGCGCGCCCAGAGGAGCCGACGAATTGCTGCATGAGCGGGTGCGTGAATTGCGTTTGGGAGCTGTACAAAGATGAGCTCGAGGATTGGAAGTCTGTGCGGAAGCAGGCGCGCGAGAAGCTCGAGCTGCCACAGTACCGCCATGTGAAATGGCCTCCGCAGCTCGGCGCCGAGCCCGCGGGGCGGTCTGGCGAAACAAGTGGTGAAGCATCGGCAGAGTTGGCGAAGCCTATTGAAGCTGAGTCGGATGAGGACGATTTGGGTATTAACTACGGCATCAGGGTGTTCATTGAGACCGAGCGGCGGATCAAAGCGCGGCGCGCTCAGCGCGGCGAGGCACCGCAGAACTCATCTCAGCAACAGCAGCAGCAGCAGCAACATCAGCAACAGCAACAACAATAGATACAGCATGCACAGTCGCCTGTGCGATCCTAAATGCCTATGATCCTTTGATTAACATTTTGGTTTCAGAAAACATACATGAAAATTAGTACTTAGATGAAAATTGGCCTGCCCATTCACAAGCATATTGCACTTGCCTGTGAAATAAACTCTGCGCATCACGGTTGCGGTCATTCTTCCGGTGCTACTCCACAGTGATATGGTTCTCGGCGAGCGACGCCTTGGCCTGCTCAATCTGATCCATGAGCTCCCGGTACTTTTCAGGTTTGTCTTTGAAGGTCAGCACATCGAGACCAAGCGTGCCCAGCGCGTATGAGCCAAACGCGACTAGCGACCACCACGGCAAAACGGGCACAATTTTCTCGCGCACAGTCGCGCCCGCAGGGATCGCGCCGGTCCACAAGGCCAGCCATATGCTTGCGAGAGCTGCCAGAAGCATGAACGTCTCACCTGCTTTCGTCATTTGCGTTCAGCGATAATCTCCGTTCCGGGTGTGGAGGAGTTGTCTGTTGCGGAGGCCGGGTTTGTCAGCGGGGTCCGCGACTGCCACAACCTAAATGGCCAGCTGGCCAGCTGAACAGCTAGCGGCCCAAAGGGACGGCGACCATTTTGTAATTCGTAGATGCATTTTACTTAGACTGCTAAGCCGATCTAGCCGCCATGGAGCGTAGAATTAAAATGCACCACATCTGCAGGGCCTACAGCTGTTTCCTCCTTATCAAGCAGCTCCCAATCTACGTCGTTAATAAGCACCAATATGCCTGGCCGAAGAAGCCCATCTTGCAAGAACAGACCCAAGTCCCCATTGGTCTGCTTGATAATGCCAGCGAGCTGGTCGATGACCTGCTGCAGCTGAGTATCCTCCTGACCCGTGGGTAGATCGAGCGTAGGCTCGCCTGAGAATAGCGTCTCCAGGCCGCCACTGAATTCTATGCGCATGGCAGCGATGAAAAATGTGGTGAGTTTGATCGCTTTTTGCAGGCAGGGTCAGGGGCTGCATAACATATAATTCACGCTCTGTAGAGAAATCAATGTGGCACAGCAAGCTGCGGATCTTTGTCGTATAACCGTAAGCCTTTAACTGAATTGGCCGTGGCGAGCATGGGCCGAAAAATGTCACGGACTCGAGTAACGTCCAGCCATTGAGACTGCTCACTCAGATTGAATTAATTAGAAGGCAAGCAGTTAGCTAGCAACTTCTAATCAAAACAAAGGCCTTTCTCACTCGAGATCGATCAATTTTTCGAGTAAGAAGAGCAAGCAGAGTAGACGGGGACGACGTCTGCCGTTTGACAGATACAAAAACAATAGCGGAGATAATGCTCTACAGACAGTTTTAAGTACTACTTTGAGCTAATTAGCAGAGATGTGTTTGATTCTAATAAAGTGTATCATGGCAAGCTCAGAACCACGCCGACCGTCGCCGTATCGTGGAGAAATAATTGTTGTACATGAGCGAGCCCGTAATAACCATTACATAATCAGCGACTAACCTGTCTGTATCAAGCGAATTGAAGTAATCATAGGAAACCGCCGCCGAGCTAGAGGCTACGATGGTCGAACACGTAGACTATGAGGATATACTTGAAAAAAGCCGGAAAGGTCTTCCCAAAGAAGAGCTCACGAAATACATGCCTGCCCTTGTAGACCTTGAGAATGATTTTGAGAACCCTACCAAGCTGCGGCTCCTGGGCAATGCAATTGCGAACAGCATGGAGAATGCTGGTTATCTTATCCGCGCCAAGGGTGCAGTGGAGAGGCTCATGAGTTTGAAGCCGCTGGGGTGGCAGATCCTTTACAATGGGTGTGTTGAAAACCCGGATTTCTCCAGGAAACTACTGGGGATGCCGGAGTTTTTGGCGGAGATCGAGCCCACGGTGTTCGGCAGGAGGCTTACGGGCGCGATTTTTGAGAATTTGGAGGGAGATGTTCCTATGGATGACTTGGCGATGCTTGCCGTTAAAGGGTACGTGGAGCTGATTCTCGTGTTCCCCCAGCTGCAGCAGCACCCACAAGTGCTCCAGCGCTTTGACAAAGTGTACGAGAAATGCCAGAATATCACTACCGCAGACGCTGAAGGCAGCCTGACTGACACTGACACATACTCGCTGGGATTCGAGGTAGTAGAAAGCATAAGCTCACACAAGGAGTTCGGAGTGCAGCAGGCCATATCCGTATCTACTGAGCGGTTTACGTGGGACACTGTTGCGCTGCTGGCAAACCTCACGGCGGAACGGGCGAACTTGGAGTCGGTTCTTGCTAAGTGGCCGAATGTGGTCTCGAGCACAATGGAGCTCATTCGCGAGGAGGATCCCGATGAGGATCGCAATGAGGGTGCCAACGGTCTCAATGGGGGCGCTGATGATAGCGCTGCCAAAAAGACCGATGACGATCTTGGTGAAGAGTCTAGTGAGCCTAGCAAGAGCGAAGATGATAGCAGCGACGCTGGGCAGCAGGAAACGGCAGACAGCAAAGAGCATGAGGCTCATGCTGGGGAGGATGAGCATGGAGCGTCTGGCGACGACGAGCATCCTCAGTTCGAATACGATGACAGCGATGACGGCGGTGCTGAGGCCGAGGACCAACGACAGATGATACCGTTTGACCTCCGGCTGTGGGGCCCGCTGCTGAGAAACATTGCCCGGCACCCGAGGGCTGCCGAACAGATTGCGGCGCACCGCCCGGGCGAGCTTGTGTCGCGACTGCTGGAGTCTCCTATGATGCAGGACGTGGCGTGGGACTTCGCGACGACGTTCTCGGCCAACAAGTACGACCACGATCTCACCGCGCTCGTGACTGAGCCCCCGTACAGCGGCGGCACTGTTCTTGTTGCCTCTTCCATGGTGGAGGGGTTCCTCTCCACAAGCGGTATACACCTAGACGAGGCGGACTGGGCGGCGCCGCGGCTCGTGGCGAGTATTGTTGGCGGCCTTGTCCAAAGCGAAAACCCATTGCCGGTGTGGGTCAAAGGCACGCGCGCGCTGGCGATGCTGCAGAGGGCGTTTCCTCGAACAAGCGTGGACCCCGCCGAGCTGAAGTCCCGGGCGCCAAACAGCGATGCCGTTGCGGCAAACATCCGCTCGCTCAGCGTATAGCCGTGAGCAACAACCGAGAGTAACAACCAATGGCCGAGAAAATCAACCCACGGATATATATTCTATGTAGCTACAGTGCCAAGCACTTTACTTGCTCCAGCGACTTGCTGCAGCGCCTCTTTCCCGGCTCTGACACCCGCCCCAGCACGCTCTGCGCCCTGGTGGTGGTGCGCTCACACAATGACCTCGATCTGGGCGGCATACTCGAGCATGCTGCTCACCGTCTTCTCCTCGGAGGCCAGCTCCTCGCCCTCTTCCTCGGCCGCCGCCGCCGCCACGCTCTCGGCGTTGCTGAACGTGATGCGGCCCTGCGCAAGCTCCCAGCCCCGCGGCTTGCGGTCGGCGACAAACCGCTCGAGGTCGGCGTCGGACTTGAAATACAGCAGGTGCTTGGCGCTCGCCACCGGCAGCGACGCGTACGCCTTCTCGGCGCACAGCGCGATCTCGTTGCGGATCGTCACCTCCATGCTCTCCGGCATGGCCGTGGTGAGAATCTCAAACTCCGGCGACGGGAACTGCGCCGACTCGGTCACCGCACGCCACGCCTTGTCGTAAGCGCCCTCCATCAGCCACCGCTCGAGCAGCACGGGGTACCGCAGAAACCGGTCGCTCTCGGGGTCGTCCACCTCCAGCGTCTCCAGCGCGGTGTGGAACTCCGAAATGCTGTTCCCCGTAAGCAGCAGCAGCAGGTACAATGCCGTGATCTTTGTTTCCGACTCGCTGCGCGGCAGCCCCAGCTGCTCGTCGTAGAACGGGCGCACCTCGGAGATGAGCCGCTCGGTCTCAAAGTGCTGCCACCCGGCGTGGATGCTCACGAGCACTGCCAGCTCCAGCAGCTGCCGCGCGGCCAGCAGGTCGGCCTGGCCGAACTCATGCGACGGCGTCAGCAGCCCGGTCTTCGCATACTCCAGCTTGATCTTGGGGATTAATGCTGCAGCTGCTTTGTAGTTCTGGTTCTCAAACGCGCCAAGAAACTCTTGGGACAGCTGTTGCAACGCCATTGTGCTGTGTCCGCTTTGAATCACCACGCGTGTACGTAGTGGGTTAGTTGGGCTATGGCGGGCTGGATGGGATCAGGTGGGATTAGGTGGGATGAGGTGGGATGAGGTGGGTTGACGGACCAGGTGGGTGGGGCCGGGATCAGGTGTGCCCAGATGGGATCAAGCCGGACTAGACGGAGGGAGGCGATGGTGTAAGCAGGCACTATTTGGAAAATTGCCACCGGCCGACACGTGGTGCCGTCAGCGCAAGGCTCAACGATGGCGCGATGTGTCAGCAGACTCAGAGTTCTCGAGGCAAATTTTACAACTAGGTCTTATTAATGCAACAGGACCGCAGGGTTGCCATGCATATGGCTGTTTTTATGCATATGTCATACCGCGGATCAATACGGACGTTCGACTTTCAGGGGACGCGAGCCCTCGTGCTTGTCGCACAAACCGGCAAAAGTCTAGACCCAAAAATCTTCAGGGTCAGCTGCACGGAAAACTTACCAGGGGGGTCGCCGGGGCCCGGGATTTGGGATCCGATACCCAGGGTTCGGGGCTAATGACTCGCCCACTGAGAGGCCCAGCACCCGCCGCACGTCGGGATGGTTCGGCGGCGCCAGCGTCCCGCACCGCCGCACTTGCTTGAGATTACGAATTTGGGCCAGTCAGTACGCTGCCTACGTCACAAACACGATGCAGCCTGTATCTGCTCCGAGTTCGGACTGCGTGGACCAGATCCTAACGCTAGAGCAAATCAACCTATTTTACATCACGGAAGCAATCCTGTACACCCTACAGCAAGTGCAACCGCGTTAACCCGAATTTTTTAAAACAAGCAAACTGGACTTTATATCACAACTATCATAGTGAGCTGTCGCGTATCGGTGGTCTCGAGGTCATCGGGGGTTCCCGCTTAAGCGCTTGATTCTTCGGCACCCCGTATCGAAACGCCGCCAAGACGCTTGTGCCCCCGGATGGCGCCATCTGCAGGTATTAGGGTGATGTCCAAAAGGGTGGCGGTACGGTTCCTCCCGGACGACCCCCTGACACTGGCCCTACTACTGCATGTAGCGAGCTGTCATTTTACTAATAGCGCTCGGTGAGTGGGCGGGGTTTCTTCACATCCACGATAAACTTAGGAAGCCCGATGCATAAGCGGCAGGGTTCAGCCTTGGGGCGGGGCCACCGACGGGGTCGGAGTGCATACGCGGTGTCGGTATGATGTTCAAAATTACATGGGCAAATGCTTACGAACGCAGGCGCCCACTAAATTTCCAGCGCGGAAACCCGAGTATTAAGCCTAAAAAACGTTGAAAATTGATAAGGAGCTAACAGCTACATGAGCGTGTCGGAGCTTCTTCCACTAGCTCAGTTTGAGCATTGCGATCCTGCCATCCACAGCGGTGCTGCTGCGGTCTCCAAACCATCCTCGGACGGCGGTGATTTCCGCACCCACCATAACCCTAGACCACCGCTTAGCGCCATCGACAGCTCCCTCATGGCATAAATCCAGCGCGCATACACACGTCCATGATCGACGCTGTCAGTGCCACACAGGGCTAATCTAGAATTGCGAGAATGGTGCATAGTGATGACAATGCTTGCATCTGTGCCAAGAAGTAGAGTCATGCCTAGATTTCTGCTAATGTAATTTATCCATTTTTATTGGTAGTTCCGGCTGATGACTGTGACCGGAGGTGCTGACCAAGCCGCAGAAGCCTTCAGAGCGCTTGTTGCGGCCCAAAAAAGCCACTTCAGCGGAGAACCAGCCTCGCATACTTCTGACATCGGTTGTAGGTACAATCTCGCATTTTTGAGCGGCATATTATCCGGCCCAATGAGATGAGTGCGATGCTTGACGGGACCTACCGAAATGTCTGCGGCGGATGAGCCGGGACGCCGGGCGTTTGTCAGCAAGTTGGGTGTTTTTGAGATCAGCACCTAGAGATGGGATTAAAAATAGGCCTCTAGCATAGAACTAGACATGAGTATTGAGAGGTGCAACAACGGTATTCTGAGCCACGGCCCATGTTTTTCGGGGATATTCCCGCTCAATACGACGGGATCCTGCTGATTGTCTGCATCTGTGGAGACAGCGATCGAAGCCTGGGGAAGAAGGGTCCAGGCAGCGGGGCACGTGACACAGCAACTGCAGAAAGAGGCCGGGTTGCTCTTTCGTTAGGGCTGCGTTACTAGATGCAGAGGTTCACAAACCCTGGCTCAGAGCCACAAAAGGCCGGGCGGTGCGCAACGTGGCGGTTTTTGGAGCATAAATGGAGCAGAACAGCAACTTTTATGTGACGTTCACAGCAGCAGAGAGGGCTCGGGCCGCTCAGGCCGCCCGCCCGTTCGACAAGACGGGTTAGGGCGTTCGTGATCATGCACGTTTATGCAAGCAGTCTCTACTGGTCGGCGCATGCATCGGTAGGTTTCTAAGTTTGCTGCGCAGCGGGCAGCTGAGCGCCCCCGGTCTCCGGGGGGGGACGCGCTACGGAGGCGTTCTTCTCTAGATCAACTCCGACGGACGGTATCCGATACCAGACAGCGAGGGTTTGTGCAAGCCGTTGCCAGATTATCTTAAAAGTGCCACCGATTCCCTCAGTGGGTGGGCTACGAACGACTGGATCGCTGTTCCAAAATCATCCTCGCTCCTACGGGCCAGATCATTTGGAGCCGGACGTCTCAGCAAACTAGTCAACGGGCAAACGTGTTCACTCAGCAACCGCAACAACAGAACCGGCTGGGTAGAGAACGATTTCAGTGGCCGCTAGATTTGGTAGGACGAATAAAAGTGCTTGTTGGATAGGCCACCGGCAAACCCCGCGGTATAATACCCGAGGTGGAACACACGTATACAGAGCAGCAGTCGCAGCAGAAGAAAACCCCTTACGACGATAAGGTGCCCGCTTCCCTTTCTTGGTGTATTGGAGGAGTTTCGCATAGCGACATTGGGGGTGGAATTCGAAATTGATGGTAGAGATTCGAGGCGTCAAGGTGACTGAAGAGAACGAAATGGAGAAGGAGCCGGAAGAACGACTCATTCTCAGCGGGCACGCCGGGGTAGGCGACGCCGCCGAGAACGAGCCCGCTGGGTCTGGCGGAGGAGCGTATGAGGCGAGCCCTGTGGCGGCGCAAAAGCTGCTCGAGGCGCGGATACCCACGCAAAAAGTGCTGTGGGCGGCGGAGCCGAGCGACGCCGAAATTCAGGACTCGGAGGCGTGGGCGGCCGCGACGGCCGCAGTGCACGGCAACGAGGTGATGGAGCTCGACGAAGAGGATCTCGCCGACTACAAAGAGGGCGGCTACCACCCGTGCCAGATCGGCGACTTGCTGAAGGACGGGCGGTACGAGGTGATCCGCAAGCTTGGCTGGGGGTATTTTTCGACGGTGTGGCTGGCCCACGACCGCCACAACAACAACGCATACGTCGCGGTCAAGCTGATGCGGGCCGCCCAAAACTATATGGAGACGGCACTCGACGAGATCGAGCTGCTCAAGCGCGTCTCGTCGGCGGACCCGGAGCATCCGGGCCGCTCCTACGTCGTAACGCTGCACGACCACTTCATCCACACCGGGCCGAACGGCGCGCATGTGTGCATGGTGTTCGAGGTGCTGGGTGAGAACTTGCTCAGTTTGATGAAGCGCTACAACTACAAAGGCGTGCCGCGCGCGCTGGTGAAGCAGATCACGAAACAGGTGCTGCTCGGTCTCGACTATCTTCACCGCAAGTGCGGGGTCATTCACACCGACATCAAGCCCGAGAACGTATTGATCAAGATCTACGACGTCGACCGCGTGGTGAAGGAGGTGGAGGCCGCGCAGCGCCTGGCCGAGGAGCAGGAGGAGCGCACGCGCCTGCTCAAAGAGAAGCAGAGCAAGCTTCTGCGCGCGCGGTATAAGTCTATTGCCGAGCAAGGCTTGGCCGAGCAAGGTCCCGCCTCGCCGGAGCGCCAGGTGGCGTTCAATGCTGTGGCCGAAACTGAGGGCGTGAGCGTGGCGACGTCGGAGCTTGCCCTCGACGAAAAGTGCGCGCAGTGCCGGATCAGCAACGACGAGGACGGCTCCAAACTGGACTGTGCCAACGGCGACTGCATCAAGCAAGCTGAGGCCAAGGCCAGCCAGGGCCGCCAGTCGAAGCCTGGCAAGGTTGCCATGCGGCAGCTCCAAAAGAGTAACGGCACGCCCGTGACCGGCTCACAGCCGCTGCCGTCGCCGCTCAAGCGGCCGGACTTCATGCTGATGAGCAACGACGCGCTGCTCAGCTCGGCCATGTCGGGCGGGTCGCAGGGGTCGCGCGCGACCAACTCTTCGGCAGGCTCGGTCGCTTCGGCGAACTCAATCATATCGGCGGCGTCCTCGAACCCGTCGCTGGCCAGTGGATCCGTCTCGAGTGGAGCAGCGTCGACTCTTGAAGGGTCGAGCCGTGGAGGATCGATCGGAGCAGCGTCGAGCGGTGCCGGCAGTCACACCGACAAGCATGTGCTCACGCACGGATTTACGGCGCTGGATGACGAGCGCGTGACGGTAAAGATTGCCGACTTCGGCAACGCGTGCTGGATCGATCACCACTTCACAAACGACATCCAGACGCGCCAGTACCGCGCACCAGAGGTTCTCACCGGCAACGAGTGGGGCGCCAGCGTCGATTGCTGGTCGGCCGCTTGCATGATCTTCGAGCTGCTGTCGGCGGACTACCTGTTCGAGCCGCAGAGCAGCCAGACTTACTCGAAGGACGAGGACCATCTGGCGCAGATCATCGAGCTGCTGGGTACCTTGCCACCGGACATGGTCCGGAACGGCCGGTACTCTGCATATTTCTTCAACTCGAGGGGCGAGCTGAGGAACATCCACAAGCTCAAGGAGTGGGTCCTGCTCGATGTGTTCGTTGAGAAGTACGGATACTCTCGCGAAGAGGCGCAAGAGCTGTGCGACCTCCTGCTCCCGCTTCTTTCTATAGACCCTTCCAAGCGAGCCGACAGTGGGTCGATGCTCGCGTCAAAGTGGCTCGAAAACACTGAGGGCATGGAGAAGGTGGTGTCGCCCCGCGTGCCCCGCGTCGACGGCAGCGACATCCCCGGCTGGGACCACGAGGCGGAAAAGGGTGCTGGCAGTACGTACAGCGAGCAGTCTGTGAAAGACTCTCTGAAACTGATGCTTCAGGGCTCGGGTATCGGCACGCAATGAAGCGGCCGCCCAGCCTCATACTTCTTTATTTCTCTTTCTTCCCCTCTTCTATGGGAGGCGGTGAACCACCTCTGCTGGATAGTGCACACATGTGTCGAAACCTGTTTGTGGTGGACGGTGGACTAGCTCGCCAGACCTTCTTGGCAAAACTTCCTCGTGAGGCGTGCTTTCTGCACAGTAGAGCATGCTGCTGCTTTTAGACTAGAAGCCAGCGTACTATCCATTTTACCACAGTTAGTCCATTATATATTTGTTGAGTACATAGTTTCATTCCTTTCCTCTATAGCCTTTTGCTACTCAGGCTGGTTCGCCGCTGCAGCTCGGCCTCAAAGCGCATGAGCGCACCAAGCTCCAAGCTTGGTGTCTTCGAATTGGTGTTGTTGGTCGGTGTTTCCGGCATCGGTTTTGCCGGTGCTGAAGTTGGAAGCTCTTCCTCATCGCTCTCCTCCTTCAGTTGTATTCGCACGCGCCGCCGCTTGGCGGGGGTAGGAATGGCCGGTTTAGGACTGGCGGGTTTAGAATTAGTGTTGGCGACACCCGGTCCTTCACTAATGATCCGTACTGGGTGAAGGGGAGCTGTCCCTTCTTTGGGATCGTTGGCAATGCTTTCCAGCAGGTAGATCGAGTCGGGGGACGCACAGCCAAAAATGGTTCCTACTTTGGGTGCAGCGCTCGAGCTCGCGCCGCGACAAAACACAAGCTCGGATGTTGTGCCAGGCGCATACGCTACCAGCCCGCGTTTGTCGAAACGGATTCGCGGGTGGCGCTCGAGAGATATAGATTTACTGCTGTGCGCGGGGCCCAAATATATGGCCGTGGGCTCTACTTTATGGAACTGGGCGGTGCTCCATGCCCCGGATGCATGCTGCTCAGCAAAGAATTGGCCAGCAAGGGGGGCTTCCCGACGAAGCAGGACTATCTTGATCGAGCCGCGGGACGTCTTGAGCGCGATCTCATCTGCCATTTACTCACGACGGCAAAGACGCGCGGCACCTCTTGCAATGCTGCCAGTAAATTCAGGCGGATCTGCCCGGGGTGGATCGGCCAGGTGACCCACTCACTCTGGCGTAGGCGGGTGCCCCGGCGGTGCGTTCGCTCTGGCCTGGCCGGTGACTAATCTAATAGCGGTGCGATCGCCGCGATATGTAGTAAGCAGCCAGCAGTTAGCAGTAGCAGGGCCAGTATTTTTCAGTGCATCTTGATCCTACCAAAGTAACAATGCCGAAACTCGAGATTGCTGCGAAGGCCGGCCTGCCCGCCTACCCGGCGCTCGTCCTGGCAGAGCTCGGAAACCACTTGACAGCTCTTTCGCCCATGAGCTTCGCCGTCAGAGACGACGCCGAGCTTGCGCCCGGCGCAGTTGCCTCGTTCGACAGCCAAACCGGCACAACTAAGGAGATCACGCACGCCGTGGCCAAGGAGTTCTCGTTCACGCTCGAGCCTGAGTGGGAGGAGTTTGCGTTCGGGCCGCTGCAGACCAAGAACTTCAAGGAGATCATGCCCGCGCTCGAGAAGCTCGAGCAGACGCTCAACTTCCGCTCGTTCCTCGGCGGCTACGCGCCGGGCCCGACCGACGCCGTCGTTTGGGGAGCGCTCCGTGCCAACGGCGTTGTTGGCGCCTCGTGCAAGAACGGCACCTACATCAATCTCGCTCGGTGGTACAAGTACTTGGATGCGAACCTGAGCTTTGGCGGCACCGTGACCTCGTTCCAGGAGCAATTGAAGGAGCTGCGCCATACCGCGAAGTTGCAGTCGACCTCGAAGAAGGAGTCGAAGGCGAACTTCGATATCGAGCTCATCGATGCTGAGGACGGCAAGGTCGTCACCCGCTTCCCGCCCGAGCCCAGCGGGTTCATGCACATCGGGCACGCCAAGGCCGCGGTTCTCAACGAGTATTTCGCTCGAATGTACCACGGCAAGCTGATTGTGCGCTTCGATGATACAAACCCCAGCAAGGAGAAGGAGGAGTACACCAACGCGATTCTCCAAGACCTCGAGCTGCTCAACATCAACCCGGACCTTATCTCGTACTCGTCAGACTACTTCCAGCAGATGTACGACCTGGCCGTGCAGATGATCAGGGAGGGCCACGCATACTGCGACGACACCCCGCAGGAGAAGATGCGCGAGGAGCGCGGCGAAGGTATCGCCAGCGCCCGCCGCAACCGCACTGTGGAAGAGAATCTTCGCATCTTTACCGAGGAGATGGCCAATGGCACCGAGGCTGGCCTCAAGAACTGTCTGCGCGCCAAGATCTCCGTCGACGACAACAACAAGACGCTGCGCGACCCCGTTATTTACCGCTGCAACCTCACGCCGCATGTGCGTACCGGTGACAAGTGGAAAATGTACCCGACCTACGACTTCTGCGTGCCCATTGTCGACGCTCTCGAGGGCGTCACGCACGCACTGCGTACAATCGAGTACAGAGACCGTAACGCGCAGTATGCTTGGATGCTCAAGACGCTCCGGCTGCGCACTGTGCACATCTGGGACTTCTCGCGCGTCAACTTCGTGCGCACACTCCTCTCTAAGCGCAAGCTCCAGTGGTTTGTCGACACCGGCCGTGTATCGGGCTGGGACGACCCGCGCTTCCCCACTGTGCGCGGCGTCCGACGGCGCGGTATGAGTGTCGAGGGTCTCCGCAGCTTTATCGTAGCCCAGGGCCCGTCTAGGAACATCATCAACCTTGACTGGTCGTCGATCTGGAGCGTTAACAAGAAGGTCATCGATCCCGTGGCGCCCCGCTATGTCGCAGTTCAGGACCCCACGCCGTTAGTGCTCAGCGATAGCATCGACACTCACAAGGAATCGCGCCCTCTGCATAAGAAGAACCCCGAAGTCGGCACAAAGCAGGTTGTGTTCGGTAGCAAGCTGGTCATCGACCAGGACGACGCTCAAACTCTGGCCGAGGGAGAAGAGCTCACCCTCATGGACTGGGGCAATGCCGTCGTTGATAAAATTCACAAGGAGGGCGACCGCATCACCAAGATCGATGCCCACCTTCACCTCGAGGGCGATTTCAAGACCACCACTCACAAGCTTACCTGGCTCGCCGACACTCCGGAGCTTGTTCCCGTCGAGCTGGTCGCTTTCGACCACCTAATCAACAAGGATAAGATCGAAGAGGACGAGAACTTCGAGGATTTCCTCACCGAGCAGACAATCTTCCGGTCCAACGCTGTCGCCGACCACAACCTCGCGACACTGCCGCGTGGCACTGTGCTCCAGTTTGAGCGCAAGGGTTATTACCGTATCGACGAGGCCGGCGCTCCTAACAAGAAGCCTGTGCTGTTCGGCGTTCCTGATGGCAAGGTTGTCTCGCGCTATGGTGCTAAGAAATAAAGCGTTTACAGTTCTATAGCCTGTTTATTTCCCCACGATGCTTGGTCAATGGCTGCAAACAGTAGTGCTCAGGACTGCGTTGATATGCGGCGGATCAAGTCCTGCAACTTCTAATCTGAAATTACATTGATTATGATATTGAGTTGTACGGGTATACGGGCCTCCACATACGAAAAACCGGTAAAAGACTATCCCACACGCAACCCCGCCACGAGATTCATCTATTGACGTGGATCACCATCATCACGAACAAACCCAGTGTAGCCTCGAATGTGTAGCCTCGAATAGCTAGTATAGACATCATACACAACACCTGCTCAACGCCAAATACCAATTCACACGGCAAGGCAGGTGTCAATATCGGCCTTACGTGCTTTTCAGATAAGACCGAATTCGCTAGCACTATTCGCAACGCAGCCCCGCCGCTGCATGCATACTGGCATGGGCGGTACCAGACTTGAAATCAGATGAGGTGGTGCAACGATTCGATATTAAAATCGCGACCAATGAGATCAACAGATGCATGGCGCACACGTAAGGATTAAAGGCATCATCGTCGGTCTTATCTGTTTCCTAACCCTTGGCACGGCATTGCCGTACGCCTGCCGGTCAACAATGGACAGCATGGCGTCATACCCCGCAGAGAAAGGCCAAGGCCTAGCTCGCGCTGATCGGAGCCGCACGCCTCTCGCTGACTGCTCAGTGCTGCTGCACCAAAGCCACAATTCAATGCCGCATGAAACCGCCGCTACAAAGTAGAACTATCATTTATAACTTCCATGCCTAAATTGATTAAAAAAAAAGTAGTTTTGAAAGTACGGTAAGAAATACTATGATCTGTTAGACAGATTGGTTAATCGATTAGAATTAAATATTCTAGTTACCAGGAGCAGGCTGAGAGCCAGGGATTCCGCTGCTCGTGATCGGCTTAATCGAGCTGGCGCTGGTGTAATGAGCCTGAGCAATTCCAATCTGGCTATTGCTCAAGTCGTAAACCACATAAGCAGAGCGAAGGAACGAGTCACCCAAAAGAACGGTCTCGTCAGCTTCAGACTTTGGCAGGATGGTAAACAGGTAGGTGCCATCGCCGTTGCTCAGGAACAGCTCGTCAGCTCCCACAGTAATTTCAGCTCCGCTGAAGTTATAAGTCACTGAGGCATCCGAAGGGAAGCTAGAGGACACGTACGCGTTTGCGTCATCGTCCCACTGCGCACCGAACTGCTGGGCGAGGGAGCTGGCAATATCATCATCGAGATAGGTCAAGGAAGTACCCGCGTCAAGGACACCGCTCATACTGTAACCATTAACGCTGACGTCCACGTAGAAGCTGCTGCTCGAAGTGATTGGCACAGTGTAGAGCTGACCCGAGTACTTGCGCGAATCCACACCTCCGAACAGAAGCGTGCCGGTGCTGGCGTTGAGGTCGTCCAAGTACAACGAATAAGCCACAGAGTCGATCAGACCCTGCTGCTGAAGAACATAGGGATAGTTCGGGTACTGGGCCGAAGGGGTAGTCACAGCCTCGTTCGAGTCGGAAGCAATGCCAAAAACACCGTACTTGTTATTGTCGGTGGGCTGGCCATTGTTGATGCCGAACTCAAGAGGGACTGACACGCCGCCCAAAGCGGTAGAGTCCTTGTAGTAAGGGCCTTTCGCGCTCGTACCGTCAACGTATTGAATCTGGAAATCATTGTTCACGTACTGCGCGGTCGAGGAATCAGAAGCAGAATAGGTGTATTGCGCACCGGTTCCGGACTGGAAGACCCAGAGGTCGCTAGACCCGGTATCAATTGATACCTTCTGGGGCTGGCCGGGGGTTCCAAGGTTAACGGTCACAAAGTACTGGTTGACTTGGTTCTGCAGCGAGTCAGGAATAGCTTTAACCTTTGAGTTCTTGGTGTATACATGCTGGCTCGTCTAATTAACAGGCTCAACGGTGAACGGCAGCGAAACGAACCCGGCATCGGCGAAGACGAGAGCCAGAACAGAAGCGGCAGAAATAAGAGTCAACATAGTGAGAGTAAGAGTGAGAAGGAGATTTTGATATAGTTCAAAAAGTGGATTTCACAGATTTATATAGACGCCCAGAGCACGGATAGCACGGCATTGACACGGCGCTATCACGATATGCAGGGCAGGGTTGCAGAGCGTCCCTAGACCCTTGGAAAGATTGGGCGATTGAACGTGGGTTCCGACATCCATGCAAATAAAATCGATTCCAGACCAGATCAGCATGAGTCCCCGGGGATTTAATGAGTTTGAACTCTCTAAATGAGTTTCATGTCCATCCTTACATTTTCCGCCTGCCTCAGGACGTCAGTGCTGTCTTATTCTTGACATTTGTCCGAGGCCGAATCTGACTGATAGCCCTTACCCACTATATGGGCATGCTTAGTAGGCCTCCCGCAACCAGGCGGAGACGGCAGTGGTCAACAACGCACTCCCGACCCCACCTTGGACATCGCGGGTCAGATAAGACTCTCAAGAAATACGAGTCGGGCCTACGATTGGTGGTGAAGGGTTTTTTCACCGACCACAGTGGAATTTTCCGGATGGATTAAAACCAACTGATCCTAATTATCTTCGGCGAATCGTAGTTGGAGCAACGACATTCTATGATGCATGCTACCATGGTGCGTGATGTCGTACGAGGGCCTTAGCCAGAGAACACCGGGGGAACCGCGTCCCAATGGATAGGGACTCATAAACCTCCGAGATTGATCGGTATTTTAGCGCGAACAGCCAACTCCTCTCATTTTCCCATCAGCATGATGTGTGCTTGGGGAATTGCGGTGACAAGCGTCAGTGTTACTATTCTTCCATCTATTCAAAGAATCGGTCTATCGATTAGAAGGCTAAAGACTCAGTTGCCAGGAGCAGGCTGAGAGTTAGGAATTCCACTGCTCGTAATCGGCGTGATTGAACTGGCGGCGGTGTACTCAGCCTGAGCAATGCCGATCTGGTTGTTATCCAGATCGTAGACAACATAAGCAGAGCGCAAGAACGAATCGCCAAGAAGAATGTACTCCTGGCTCTCAGAGTAAGGAAGGATGGTAAACGAGTAGGTACCATCACCGTTGCTAATGAAGAGCTCATCAGCACCCACGGTGACCTCGGCACCGCTGAAGCTGTAGGTGACCGAAGCATCCGAGGGGAAAGAGGAGGTTTCATAAAGTCCATCCTGATTGTTCCACTGGGCACCGAACTTCTGGGCGAGGGAACTGACAATGTCATCAGGGATGTAAGTCAAAGACGTACCGGCGTCAAGAACGCCGTTCAGGCTGTAGCCCGCCACGCTGAAGTCCACGTTAAAGCTGCCGCTCGAGGTGATAGGAACAGTGTAGAGCTGTCCGGAGTACTTGCTAGTATCCACACCGCCGAACACAATTGTGCCACTCTGAGCATTCAGGTCGTCCAAGTACAGCGAGTAAGCAACAGATTCGGTCAGACCTTGCTGCTTAAGAACCACAGGGTAGTTCGGGTAAAGAGCCGACTCAGTGGTCACGGCCTCACTCTGATCAGAAGCAATTCCGAATACGCCGGTGGCAGTGTTGCTGCCAGCTTGACCATTGTTGACACCAAACTCAAGGGGAACCGTGGCACCACCCAAGGTAGTAGTGTCTCGGTAGTAAGGTCCCTGCGCTCCAGAGCCGTCGACGTACTGAATCTGGAAGTCATCGTTCACGTACTGCGAGGTCGAGGAATCGGAGGCGGAGTAAGTCCACTGCGAGCCGGCCCCGGACTGGTACACCCAAAGATCGCTAGACCCAGTATCAATTGATACCTTCTGGGGCTGGCTAGGGGTTCCAATGTCGATGGTGACAAAGTACTGGTAGATTCCGTTCTGCAACTTGTCAGGGATGTAACGAACCTTAGAGTTCTTACTGAAGTCCCGCTGGCTTGTGGCATTGACATGCTCGGCGGTGATCGGCAGCGAAACGAACCCAGCGTCCGCGAAGACGAGAGCCAGAACAGAGGCGGCAGAGATAAGAGTCAACATTGTAGAAGTGAGAAGGTGGATATTGGTGCAGGATCAAACGAGGGGACTTGGGCAAACTTATATACTTGCTCGGAGAGCGATTAGCACGACATAGGCACGGCGCTGCCAGTCTATGGTGAGCAGGATTGCATAATGCCCTCTAGACCCTTAGAAATATTGGGCGATTGGCCGGGGAATATCGGCATGCATACGGACAAAACCAGCTGAACACAAGATGAGAGCAAGTCTCCGAGGACTCAATTAGGACGAAGCTTCAAATTGTATTTTATTCGCTGGCATTTTATTTCCCGGTAGGCTGCAGTCGTCAATGTCGGTGTTGACATTCGCCTTCCGGTTGTTCACGGCTTAGTTTGCCGTTAAACCCTTGCCCGCGCTACGCACATGCTTAGTAATTTCAGGCTTTCCGCAACCTCTCGGCAACGGCCGCGTGGCCACCGACACATTCCGACTCCGCTCGAATATCGTGGGTCAGCTAGGATCCCGACGATATTGACCCAGCCTACGATTGCTTCAATTGTGCTCCTAGAAAAGCCAAAGTATCGCTCTCCGCTCGAATAATTTTCGTTAAGTTCAATATTCGATTTTATAAGGCATCTTCGTAAGTGGAGTAAGGAATCCCGAGTAACGACGGATGTGTAACCAGCATGAAAGGTGCGAGGGTTTGCAGTGTCATCATGCGCCGCCCGGGTAGGTATCTGTTCTCCAGTCGTTTTTGAACCCTGCAGATCGTGCACCACCTTGCAGCGCGATTGTGTGATTGGCAGTGCTCGGTTCCTGACGGCCGGGTCGGAAAACGGAAGAAGGCTATTGTTGTTCTTCGCATCAATTTTGCCAAGAGCTGGCCGTTCCATTGCCAATTGTGTTAACACGAAAGACAAATTATGATCGATC
The DNA here is from genome assembly GCA_030579755.1 of Entelexis gropengiesseri. Taxonomy (NCBI): domain Eukaryota; kingdom Fungi; phylum Ascomycota; class Dipodascomycetes; order Dipodascales; family Trichomonascaceae; genus Entelexis; species Entelexis gropengiesseri. The sequence continues at coordinate 15,593 of JAKTRO010000010.1, read as the reverse complement.
AGGGGTCCCATTCATCATCAATGGTGAATCGCTTCTCAAACGCGCGGGTTTATGCAGGAGAATCTCGCTCGGCGGAAGGACCATGTGGGCAGCAACCACCTGTCGCTCGGATACGACGACTATGCCCGCTGCATGCGAGGCGCGTAAGCTCCAAGCAGCAATGCTCGAGCAACAGGGCGTTTGAGGCCACTTGGGTCCCTGGTCTGGCCCTTCAAACGCTAGGTTGAGCATCGAACTACTTAGCGTAGAAATCTGAAATGGCTTATTAGTTTAATATTGTCGTCAAGCTAGTACTGCAAATCAGGGGAGCCTAACACCAACGGAACCTTAGAATTGATTCGCACGTATACGGCTCGAATTGAGTTTCAGATCCACGGACTATGTCCTCGTTAATGGAAGGAAGGTCCGCGTGTGAGTGCTATAGAGAACATATCCACGTAAGCTTTGCGTTAAGTAAATAGCTCGCCATTGCCTAGACCTTCCCACTGGATTAGGAAACAATTGTTTCACATTAGTGGATCTCTTTACCTCTAAGCAGACCTCAGAACCGCCAAAGCCCCTCTGCTTTAAACGAAGCTATCCATTTCGGAGCCCCTCTGAGAGTGCATGACGTATTACACTATACTCCATGATGTCATACCACCCTGGTTAGCAGTGATAGGGGAGGGAGGGCTCGAAACCTTCTAGATGCTGTGAGTGCGTAGTAGTGGTGCGAGTGGTGGTGATGCTGGTATTATGGTATTATGATGATGATGGTAATAGTGGTGGCTGTGTAGCCGCCACCTGCTGTGATGCACTTCCTATGATAAGCAGCGGAGCTATGGATCTAAATCAAGCACTGTAAGCGACCATCGGGGTAGTCTTAACGCAGTAGCTCTCAATCGCAACATCCGTACAAGCGGGCGATATCGAGCACTTGGACCGCATTGAATTGCGTATTGATGCGTATACTTCTCTACATATCAAAAGTGGAGGCAGTCGGGATTCCCCTCCTTCCCCCCTCTAGATGACCCGATCGTGTATCTTCGCCACGGTAATGACATAACCCTGCCCTGCTCGCCCAAAGCAGCACCACCCGTTATCACCAAACAAAAAGTATCAAACGCATCTGCGAACCAGATGGCTCGTATAAGGTCAAATCGGGACCGACTGGCAGCCGGTCGGAAATTGATCCGAGGACGCGTCTACTGGGTCCTGATGTTTTTGAGGGCGCTGTCAAGCCTGCCTAGCACGCTGGCAGTGCTGGAATACCTTGGCGACGCGCGGAATTGTTATATATCGACAGGATCGCTGGATATATGCGCATTGAACACATGGCTTCCTGCCATTTGGTGCCTGGTGTCTGGGTATATGACGCTGATGGGTCTTGACGGGATGATTGTACGATGGGTTTTTACTTATTCGCAGCCCGCGGCGATCTTCAGGACGGTAACCTGTGTTTTGCTCAATTACTTGGCTATTTTTGGCCTGACACATTTCACAAATACAAGTGGGACGACCAATCTGATCAATTTACAGATCTGGGTTTTGATTTCGGTGCTTCTTACCATCTTGTACATTTTGCAGTCATTCATCACCTCGAACATGGGAACGACCACCACGTCGCGCACGCTAGACCTGTTCCACATTGCAGTCTATGCGGTAATCCCCATTGGGCTGGCGTCATTTGTGACCATGGTGGCCCTTATCCGAACGCTGATGCTTGTACAGATTTATTACCCCAAGGGCGAAACCATTTAAGCCCTGGTTGGTTCTGCCGGTCAAGGCCAACCACACAACACGTATCGTTGCATGCATCGCAGTGAAATGCAGTGCGAACTAGATATTACATCAAAGAATAATACATTATAGCGTGGTATGGCACGGCTCATTGTGGCATGGCGTAGACAACTCTATTCCAGCCTTCGCAAGATGAGGAAGCGCATAGCTATTTCCGTCAGGGAGACACAGATGCTCAAGATGATTAGCCAAATGACGACGATGGTGATGCGGTCCATGTTGAACTCTGCGATCGAGTCGCCGAGTATGGAGGTGAGCTCCAAAAACACGCTCTGACGCTCGTTGAGAACAAGGACGCGCTCGTCGATTTCCAGGTAGTCACGGAGAGCGTTGAACAGCGGAAACAGCGATGGCTCGCTATCCCAAAAGAACTCGGGTATGTCCAGCACATTCGAGCTCAGGTTCACATCGACTCGCAGCTTGAACAGTCTGCCGCTGATCTTCAGCAGCTGCTCGCGATTCATGCCGAGCTTGCCGGTCAGTGCGAGGGTTTTTGGTACGCCGCGTACGTCCTTCAAATGAGCTTGCATGCGGTCCTCGAACGAACAGAGGATGGTCGATTGAGCCATGGCATGCGACATTGCGAGCTTGATCATATGTGAGTTGCTGTTGAGGGTGATCACGTCGTTGAACACGCGCGGCTTCTCCTGGTCGGTTTGGGCGTACGTGAACCGCAGCTCCTCCGACTCGATAGACTGGTCGCTATAGGGGTGGATCACGAGCTCTTCGGTGCCAATGCTCAGATCGGCCAGCACCTGCTTTTCTTGGGCCTCGGTGAAGTTCCAAAACACCACGACGCCGTAGTTGAACACAAACATTTCTGCGTGCGACATGAACCGGTCTATTCGCCGCTGCCGGTCGCGGGCCTCGGCATCTGCCGTTACGTCGGCGGACCCCGAGGATGACGCTGCTGACCTTCCTGCCACCGATTGGCCCTCAACGCTGTCTTCGGAAAGGTCTGTGTGCATGCTATTGCGCAGTCTTCGGGCCCTATCGATCGGCGATGCATCTACAGGGGAGAAGTCCTGGGGCTCTGAGGGATCGAACACCTCGTCGTCGTTGTTGGCTTCGTCTCGCGCGTTCTCAATTGCTGAGAAATACTCGTAGTGGTGGTCGCCCTGTTCGGAGATGTCGATCAGCCGCTCCATCGTGCGGTTATCGCCAATCGAGCTCTGGATCCGCGCATCTACGCCATCGCCGGGTATGAGGGGAAGTAAGTAGTCGGCAAACAGTGCTTCGTCGTACAATCGCACCCGCGCACGGTGGTGTCTCTTCAGGTACTCTGCCGTTGGGGTGAGTCGCAGGCCCTCGCCAATCAAGTATGAGGTCACGCGAGCAAGGTCGCCCTCGGGCTCCTCAAACGGATCGCTCTCGCTGGCGGCAGAGCCCTCATCGGTTTCGGGAATGAGCACCAGCCGCTGCGATTGCTTCGAGGTTCGGCTCGGCAGCGGCTTACTGAGTTGGGGGACTGGTTTGAGAGCCGCCGGCCGATTGGGCGGCCGGTTGGCCAAGGAACCGGTCTTTTTGGAGGTCTGCTCGGGGGGCCGCGGCTGCGAAATCAGCGGCGCTGTTTCTGTTGCGCTTGGTCCATCAGCCGAAGTTGCGTCAAATGACTCCTCCGAGTCCGATTGCCGGACGCCCTGTGCCATGCGCGACCGCCGAGCCGTGGAGCCGTATTTGGACGTGGACTCGCGCGAGGGCGTCCCTGAGGGTGGCACGATCCGGCGCTGCGCGCTTGGCACCTCCGACGTGTTATACAGCAGGCTATCGACGCTGACATTGTTGAGCCTTCGGTGGACGAACGGAGCCGAGTGTGCCTTCTGATGACGCACATCCGTCACCAGAATCGACGGGCTCCGTTTGGACAGCGGGGTCTGTCTGCTCATGCCTGATACAAAGCCGTTGCGGGCCGCACGCACGCTCGAACTCGTACCTGCAGCACGTGATTCACTCGCCTGGTCTGTTTGGCGGAACGGGCTCCGTCTTCGTACACGATCGGGCGTAGTTGGTGGTTGCTAATTGGTGTTTGGAGACGGGAAGCGGAGGTGGCTCATCCGAATTGGGTTCCGTCTAAATGTGAAGATCTTGAGTACAAATCTCGCATTCTTTTCGTAATCGCTGAATGGCTTAGGATAAGGAATGGGCTGGAACATATATTCTCTGATAAGACACGATTGAGCAGTTAGCACATATGTGACATGACTGTTGTCAGACCAATGTCGATCAATTGGATTTAGAGCCCGGTCGGCCTGTGTGCCTCAGTCAGCCAGTGCTTACTGAGCCGGTTCGCTTAGGCGCGTCCATTGCCCCAGACAGTGAGCCGGGGAGCGAGCCCCAGAAGGGAAGGCGTGGATTCACCTCACGACATTTTCAGAGCACCCAATTTCAACGCCGCGAGCTCAATTAGAGATGTGAAGCGCTAAAAAGGCATGAAAATACCTGGAAGGGCTTCAGCTCGCGATGCGGCTCACGTTTAACAAGAGCGGCGGGCGCATTGTTCAAATCCAACGGCTTGAGGATAATTTGGAGCTCTGCGCTCACCGCCAAACGTGCCCAATGGCTAGTTATACTCTCTTTTTCCCCGACTGCGTGAGAGTTAGAACAAGCAAGAGCCCGCAGAGTCTACGCGCGCCATGGCAGAGCTTTCGCGCGTCATGGCACCAAGGCTATGGAAAGCCGGATGATAATTAGATGTGTGGTGCTCCGCCACAGGCTCTACTCTGAACCATGAACCCATAACTGCTTTCGTGTTAGCCGCTTTGCTGTTTATAGTAGCCTTGTGCTTTTTGTAATATTATCTCTATGCGTAGAAGTATCTATTCTCTAGCAAATCAACTTTACTTTATTTGAGTTCACAGCTCTCCGCGAAACAATAATACCAGAAGCGCCTCAAGAGACTGGTTAATAAGCATTTAGTAGCTCTACAGGCTGAGGAAATAGACGTGAGGCCGTGTCTTTCAACAGCGGCCCCTGTACTTAAGAGCTCTGTTGGCCGCATGCCATATGACCCGCCCACTCCTCGTACACGGAGCAGCACTCCTGAGCCTGCAGTAGCCGCCGGGTTATTCGATATATCTAGCGACTCTAATGTCCACCGCCATGAAGGTGGCAGCTACGAATGCAAGCTATGCTTGACCGTACACGTCAATGCCAATTCGTATCTGGCCCATGCTCAGGGCAAGCGGCATCGCGACAATGTAGAGCAGCACAGCACAAAGCCTGTTACCAAGCCCTCTCGAGCTGCGCCCAAGCCATTCAAAAAGATCGGCCTGCCGCAGTACAACATCATCAAGATCCGCGAGCCGCAGACGTTGCGGCTTGGAATCCGTGTTGAGCTTCAGTATCCGCAAATCAAGTCTGATCTCACACCCCAATTCCGATTTATGAGCGCGTTTGAGCAGCAAGTCGAAGATGTGGACACTCGCTACCAGTACGTAGTGATAGCTGCCGAGCCATACGATACAGTTGCCTTGCGCATTCCAGCAAAACCTGTGGACGAGAGCTCTTTGTGGACTTACTTTGACGCGGACACAAAGATGTTTACATTGCAATTCGTGTTTCAGGACACTTCAAAGTAGATCGAAGTAAGAGGCGAGCGGGGCGGACTCGTCAACACGCAAATTCAATTAACTGATCCCATAGAAACTATTTATTCTGTACAGTTAACTACTCTCTCAGCCTCCCCACAGTCTACCAACCGCTCGTGAAAGCTTCAGTGCCAGTACACTCACGTGAGCTTCATGGGCCTCGCAGGCATATCTTCTCGACAGCCGCGGCCGCGCGCTTCGCCAAGTAATGGTGTGTCAGCATTAGGGCTACACTATCATCAGGTGACAGAATAGGGCTGAGGAGCCCCGGGGCTTCCCTCCCAGGCGTCGTGGAAAATTTCAGCTCCGATCTGCCTCGCTTTTGGCTGGTTACCATCGACAGTATTGAAAAAGTAAGTACGACTCTCCGAAACGGAACTGGTCTCTCAGAACTGGATAACTGAGACACACCGGATCTGCATGCCCTTTTAGGAATCAGAAATCCAGCCGTGTCCGGACACTCTGGTTCTTCTCTTCGGAGGGAGGCCGGTTCGCAGTTTCATGGCCTGCTGGCACAGCAGGTACTGGATTTGTGGGCCGGAATACTAACACCATATCTCAGTGACTCGCACCTCTGTTCTTGCTGACGCTCTTAAGAGCATCCACAACGCCGAGAAGGCTGGTAAGCGCCAGGTGCTTATCCGCCCGGCCTCCAAGGTGATCATCCGCTTCCTGCAGGTGATCCAGAAGCACGGTAAGTACATTTCCCTACACTACCCGGCATGATAACTGGATGGATTGAGAACCGCAAGGTAAGCAGTCTCTCTTTGTCTTTTAAGTTGCCGGGAGAGCAATCTACAGGTCCTGTAATATGACGGGCCGGGTCATCCATCCGGCCTGCCACACTCAGGGCCTGCAGACAACCCCCTCCCCAAAACAAAAAAACGGAAAACTAACCATCATTTCAGGATACATTGACGACTTCGAGTTTGTTGATGACCACCGCGCCGGTAAGATTGTCGTTTTCCTGAACGGCCGTCTTAACAAGGTCGGTGTCATCTCCCCCCGCTTCAACATCAAGATCGACGAGATCGAGAAGTGGGTCACCAACCTGCTGCCCTCGCGTCAGTTTGGCTACATCATTCTTACCACGTCTGCTGGTATCATGGACCACGAGGAGGCTCGCCGGAAGCACGTTGCCGGCAAGATCCTCGGCTTCGTCTACTAAAATGTTTTAGCTAATATTTTTAATCCACGAAAAAATCAAAAGTAATTGTCGACCTGGCGCGCCAGCGCTGCCGCTACACACTTGCATCGACCAAGCTCTTTCTCCTCGGCTATTCTTGGACGGCGTTCTTGCTTGATCGCATCTAGGGCACGGGCAGATCTCCCACGCCTGCAGCTGCGAGGGCGGGGCTCCCGCGCACGGTCCTTTTCGGCATTTCGCACGCACCGCTGGTGGTGGAGAACGGAGCTCGGAGTGGCAATCAATGCAGGGCCACGCCGCCCGCGAGCAACCGGTCTCAGAGCCGCCACCGCTCGACTGGACCGGCTTCTCCATTGATGGCCTGATCTCAAACTGGTTCCGCCCGCCGGAGTGGATCCGCCGCATCGAGACCACCGTTGAGACGCGGCGGCTCAAGCCAAGCGACATTCCGCTTCTGAAGGAGCGCGACCACTCCAAGGAAATGCTGCGCGAGTTCAACGCGCTGCTCGTGCCGGGCAGGCCCTACGCAGAGCTGCTGTGCATCCTCCGCATGTTCTCGCGCGAGCTCTCGTTTGTGGTGCTCATTGGCATCCTCGGCACGACGCTCGAGCTCGTCTGCGCCATCGTGCTCCGCATCACTCTGGTCGAGCTGCAGAACATCGACAGTGGCGCCTCAATTCACACCGCCGCGTTCTTTGCGTTCTTGTTTTCGGTTGCCATCATCGCGGGCTACAACGTCAGATACGTGCGGTATATCCGCAAATCGGTCGTATTCAGCAAAATCCGCAACCTGCTCACAATCATCATTTACGAGAAGGCGCTGCGGCTGTCACCCTTGGAGTACCAGTCCTACGACGAGTCGAAGATAACCGTACTCATCATGAGCGACATTGAGCGGCTGCTGACGCCAGGAGTCGTAGTGTCCACCTTCAGCAGTATCCTCCTTCCCATGGCCGCCGTGATATCGTTCGAGTTCGACGTAATTGGCATAGCCGCGGTGGTCTACGCGTGCACGATTCTCGTCTCGATTGTGGTGTTTGCCGGGCTGCTGGCATACAAGTCGAAATCGTCTTCTCCCCAATTGGGTGCGGCGAACTTCCGGATTGGCCTGCTCCGAGAGCTCATCAAAAATATCCACATCGTCAAGTTCTATGGCTGGGAGAAGCCGCTTGCCCGCGTGCTCGACGTATACCACGAGTTCGAGCAGAAGTCGCTGCGGCTGTCCCAGGCAATGAGCAGTATAGGCGTTGTTTTGCACCGCATGCTGGGTCCCATAAGCTCTTGCCTGGCTTTCATGCTCTACATCTCGTCAGATATGGAATTGACTGCCGACAGAGTGTTCTCCAGCCTACTGCTCATTCCCGTGATGTTCAAGTCAGTCACCGACACGATAGAGGTGTTCGCCAGCACGGCAAATTCAATAAAGTCTGCCCAACAAATCAGTGAGTTTTTCATGGCCAGGGAACTGACGCCGATGCTGAAGGTACTGCCCAAGCGCGAGCGCCTGCTGTACAAAATCCGCAACTGCAAGATCGAATGGCCAGGGAAGCTTGTCGCTGAGAATTTGAATATTGATATCCCCAAGGGGTCTCTGATTGTAATCTCTGGCCAAGTTGGCAGCGGGAAATCTACCCTTCTGATGGCGCTGATGGGAATGGCGTCCCAGACCCCAGGTGCAATTAGGTTTCGCCGAGGCGCTCGCTATGCGAGCGTGATGAAGTCGTGGATCCAGGGCGGCTCAGTGCGCGATAACATCGTGTTTGGCGGCGAATGGGACGCCACCAGATATGAATGGGTCATTGCAGCAACATGCCTAGATGTCGACATTGCATCATTCCCCGATGGCGACCTCACTGAAGTAGGCGATGGTGGAGTCACTCTCAGTGGTGGTGCTCGCACGCGCATATCTCTTGCCCGCTGCTTATACACCGACGCCAACGTCTTCATACTTGATGATGTGTTGGCGGCGGTGGACGGGCAAGTCGCCCGCCATATTCTTCAGAAACTGAAGGGGCTCATCGAAAAGTCGAAAACGGTAATTCTATCGTCCAACGACTACTGGTCAGTGTCATCGGCGGATAAAGTGTTATTTCTTGAGGGGGACGGCAGATATCTTTACGGAACTTATGAAAAGCTTCTTCAAAACAAGAAGTTCTCCGAGGCCGTCTTATCAGCGGTCAGCGTTCCTGGACTCGATACCGATAGCGAAGACGAGACTGACGGGCGCCTTGACGTTCGCAATGGCTCGCGTCAGCAGCATGCGGTTAGCGAGGTCGACACCAGGACACTTGATCCTGTAATACGGATTGCTCACGAAGTCGTTCCCGAGGACAGAGCTCAGCGGGCCGTGCGCGATTATGATCTGGAGACTGTGAGAAGCTCCTATGTGAGCCACCGTGAGCGGGAAGCGTCTACCAGGTCCGACCAATCTCTCGCGTCCGATGCAAGTAGCCCTCCACACTCGGCCATGTTCTCTCTTGTGAACTATGATGACCCATTCGAGGCGAATCATTTGATGGACGGCCTTCGCCGACTATGGAAAGTACTTCACGTCATTGCCCCGAGATCTGGCCGGATGCTTACGATCTCGTCTATCCTGTTCTCATCACAGTCACTGCTTACCGCGGTACTCCCGCTACTGTTGTGCAACCTAGTCAACACCAAGGCCTCGCCGGCGGTTGGGTTCACCAAGCTGATGTACCTGCTCTGTGCAGCTATTGCAGTACCGGCTGTAGCCCTCCCACCCAGCCATATTCTCAAGACGATTGCATTCAACCGAATAGTCCAGGGAATCAACCGAGAAGCAACGTTCAGCCTGTTCCAGGCCCCAATGTCGTTTTATGAGTCAGTCCCTCTCGGCAGACTTATGACCCGCTTCGTCGTAGACATGGACATGGTAAATGGCGATCTCAGAGGCTTCAGCCTGCCTGGTGTCCTATCATTTTCCGAAATCGTGATCTACGTATCCGTGATTGCATTTTTGGACCCAATTTTGGGGGTTCCGTTTGCGGGGCTCATGTTCTGGCGCATGTGGAGCTGGTGGAATTTCCCGGTGTCGGTGATGGAGAGCGTTCGCTTAAAAAAGCTGTTTGATAGCCGAGCGATGAACAAAATCATGGAGGACGTGAATGGCCTGTCCACATTTGTGAGCTATGGACAGCAAGAGCACGTAATCGCTAGCCTAAATGAGGCGCTGGACAACCGCCAGGCTAGCTATTCGACTTCACTTTTGCTGCACCGGTCGTCGTTCTTTGATACGGTGCGCAAAACCGCCCCGTTGTCGATGGTGATGCCTGTAGCCGTGCTCTATTCGTCTCGCATGCGCCAAAGCCCCGGGAACTTCGGTTTGCTTTTATTCTCGCTCGAGCGCCTTTATGCAAACTCGTATGATCTACTGGGAACGTTGAGCTACCTGTGGGGAGCATTTGAGTCTGCCACGCGACTCGAAGAGTTAGTGACCGCGCTACCAAGAGAAAGCTACAGCTCGGCCTTGAACGTCCCGTCTAAGTGGCGAGCTTTGAAGGGAGAAATCGAGTTCCGGAATACGTTTTTCCAGTACCGGAAGCGGCTGCCATTTGTCCTGAACGATTTCAACCTGTCTGTTCGCGGTGGAGAGAAAATTGGGATCTGCGGTCGCACGGGAGCCGGAAAGTCCACTATATTCAATGCCCTTTTCCGGTTTGCGGACCTGAGAAAGGGCCAAATATTAATTGATGGGCAAGACATTTCCCAGCTCAACGTCGACGAGCTTCGCAAGTCTCTGGCCGTGATTCCCCAAAACAACGTGCTGTTCAGAGGCACCATCCGATCGAATCTCGATCCCGTGCATGAGTTCGACGACGCTGTGCTGTGGGAGGCGCTGCGGAAGTCGGGCTTCTGCGAGGCGACGAAAAAGCGGCCGTTCCATCTGGATTATAAGGTGGAGGCTGAAGGCAGTAACTTCAGTCTTGGCGAGCAGCAGCTGATTGCCCTTGCGCGCGCGCTGGTGCGACAGTGTAAGATTATCCTTCTGGACGAGGCCACGGCGGCCGTGGATTACGAAACAGACCGGCGGGTCCAAAGCACCATTCAGCAAGAGTTTGGCAGCTGTACAGTTCTGTGCATTGCTCACCGCATTCAGACCATTGTGAACTATGACAGGATTCTGGCGCTAGGCATGGGTGGCAGGAGCATGGAGTTTGGGAGACCGAAAGAGCTTTACGATCGGCGCAAGATATTTTGGGAGATCTGCGAGGATGCCGGGGTTGAAGAGTCCGACTTCATGTAAAAAAAAACTTGGTAGGAGACCCTGATCTCGAACATAATAATAAGAACAGATTTTTGCAGGCAGCAGCAGGAAGGGTTCCTGGGCTTTCACACAGTCAAGTCTTTGTGCCCTAAGTGCGGACGCACAGGTTTGCTCTGAGACAAGTGGACGCGAGCTTGCGACTAGCTAGCGGCTTGTTCGGCCTAATTACTCAATGCATCGCTCTGCCTCGGGATCCAAGGAAGGGCGGGCTATCGGTGACCGCTCTCGACTTCCGGGGACCTTATAAGAAAGAGGAGTAGCAGAATCTGGGGAGTCTCAGTGACGCCGAGGCCTGAGCTGCCAAGGTTTACCCGGGTCCGAATGCATGACGTCATAGGGTGCTATCACGAAAACAGTTTACGCGGGGAGCCACTTACATAACGCCTTTTCCAGCATGGGTATGACGGCTGAGTCGCGCAGCAGGGGAGAGAGAGGCCATCGAGTTCCGGCTCGGCGGGGAAGATTGTGGTAGTCGTGATGTAGTGGCGGTGAGGTGGTGGCGATGCGGTGCTGCGCCAAGCGGGCTAAATGCATGAATAAATTAACGATAGTACTAATATCAAAATGCCATCATAATTGGGCGGGCGTCCCCCCCGGTTACATGGGCGAGCGCGTCCATCGTTCCGCGCGGGGCGGCGAGGTCAATTGCGATCGCCGAGGTCAGCCGCCTGTGGCGCCAGGCGGGCGCTTTGTTTCGCGCTGCTCGATGATCTCTTTACTGAGGAGGACGCGCAGGTCGTCGGTGATCTCGGTGCTGGTTTCGGTGTGCTGGCGATCGAGAAGGTCGATGGCCATTCGGAAGCGGTTGAACAGCTGCTCCGCGCGCGTGAGCACGGCGTCGAGGTCCATGGTCATTCCGAGATCGTTGATGTACTTGAGGATCTCGTCGAAGTAGTGGAAGCGGCCCATGATGACCTCCTTGTTGAGGTCGAGCATGGCGAGAGCGATGAACAGGTGGAACTGCGAGGAGTAGTAGTCGGTCCAGAGGACCTCCCAGAGGCGGAGGACATCGTCCCACTCGAACTCGCGCTTGAACCACACGAGGATCATGCGGAAGAAGAAGAAGAAGTGAGTGGAGTCTGCCTTGGCGAGGTGCTCGTAGAGGCGCGGGAGCATGAACTGAGTGAGGTGGGCAATTGTCTGGAGCTGGTCGCGCATGCCCTCCTGGGAGCGGATGAAGTTGCGCTCCATGCGGCGCATGAAGTGGGTGAACGCGGTGAACGCGACGGCGTCGTCCTGGAACACCACGTAGAGCGGCGACAGCAGGTCGGTCATGCCCTGGACGTAGCCGAGGTCCTCGTTGTACTCGTTGTATGTGACGAGCATGTCCTTGAGCTGCTCGAGGTGGGGGTTTGCGCCGCTGGACGCAAACCGCGAGGTCGGGTCCGGGTGGGGGATGTCGGACTGGGCGAAGATCGGGAGGTGACGGTCGGTGCGCAGCACGTCTTTCTCGATGCGGCTCTTCTGGTCCTTCCAGAACTCGTCCTGGTTCTGGCGGTCGATGTCGTCCCACCACTGGCGCTTGAGGCGGAAGTACTCGTTGCGCTTGGCGGCCATGATCGACGCGCGCTCGACCTTGCTGCTGTCCCACGGGTACACGCCGAGCAAAAACAGCCATGCGTCGGGGCGGGCCTCGGGCTCGAGGCCGCCGTGGAACAGGCGGTCCTTGACCTCGTGGACGGTGATCACGAGGTGGCCGTCGTCGCTGTCGAAGAACGAGTGCCACTCGTCGAGGGTGACCGGGTTACGGCGCTCGACCGAGGGCTGCGTGCTGACGAGCGAGAAGTCGTCGTCGGCCCCCGCGTCGGACCAGTACACGTCGACCTTTCTGCGGCGTGCGTCCTCCTGGTCCTGGGCAATCCCCAGCGCCCACTCCGCCAGGTACACGCGGGCGGAGTCGAAGTCCTGGCCGAGCTGCTCAACCTCGGGGATGTTGAGCATTGCCTTGACCGGCGCGGGGGTGCGGTCGAACACGCGCTGGCTCGCCTTGCGCGAGTACCGCGTCACCTGCGCGAGCTTCTCGAACACCCCCCACTTGACGTCGGCCCACGACGGCCCCGGCGGCTTGGCCGGCAGCTTGGCGGCGGAATCAGTCGCCGCCGCGTCGTCGTCGGCGGGGTCGCTGGTGCGCGGGGTGAACGCACGCTTGTCGCGGGGGTCCGGGTTGACGAGAAACACGCCGCGCTCGAGCGTGGAGGGCACGACCTTCACGAGCCCGCGCAGGCGGTCGAGAAACAGCTTGCCGCCCCACGCGTCGGCGCTGAGCTCCATCTGCTTGCGGCGGCGCACGTCGCTCTCGGACTCGTCGTCGTGGAAGAACAGCGCCGGCAGCGGGCCATTGGACCGCGTGAACAGCAGCACGCTGCCGTACCACCAGCCGAGCGACGGCTCGCGGACCTGGAGGCTGAACAGCTCCTTGAGCGGGACCGAGAACGCGTGGGTCGACCGCGCGACCGCGGGCGCCAGCGCCGACGGCGCCGACACAAACACCTGGCGCAGCGCGCTGACGTCGCCGTCCTCGCCGAGGTCGACCTGCACGTACGAGTCGAAGTCCTGCTTCGACAGCCGGATCAGCGACTCGGGTACCCAGGAAATCAGCAGGTCGCCGCCCTTCGGCTGGACCAGCGACAGGTAGCCGGCCACGTTGTCAGTGGCGGATTTGGTGGGGTGGATGTACACGGCGGAGCGACTCCATAGCAGCTGCACCTTGTCGTCGCTCATTGCGGGAGCCGGACTGCCCAAACGAAGTGCCACCAAACGATACTACCACTGCAGGGTGTACTACCACTGCAGGGTGTGGGAAGCTGGCTACCAGGGCTGGGGTGGGCCCGCCGTCAGGCGGCGTGCTGCTTGCCAGCTATTTATTTACGACGGGTTGGGTAACACGCCAGCTAGCTTGATTCCGCCCGGGCGATTGGGGGGTGGCCCTACTATGTTAAGCGGGTTATGACGGTAAGGTTAGGCCGGCGACTGGTTGGGCTGGCGACTGCATGCACTTTTGACAGGCGGTTGATTGATCCTCGGCTCGCTGCTTGGTTGCCCGTATCGGCTTAGCTTAACTACTGCCCGCATGCATCATCAGCTTGACTGCCCGCAGCTTGAACTGCCCGCATCGGCTTAGATACGCCCTCGCGCGGTCACCTACATAATTAGTTCACTCTAAATATGGGATATACACGGCCAATTCCAGGCTACTCCTAGGCTCCCCACAAGGCCCGTAGGCTGTCCACATTGGCAGCCCCAGCCAACACCAACGGGCCACTCACAGCGCAGCCTCCCTCGCTTAGCCGCCGCTCAAACAACCCTACCGCTCCGCCCACGGCCCGCTCCACCACCCACACGCACCCATCGCGCAGCCATCGCACACCTATCACCAACCCTCGTCTCTCACCCCACACCACCGAAAATCCCGAACATGCCGAAGATCAGTGCAGCCGTGCGGGGCCGCCGCATGCTGTCGACGCAGCGCCTCACCGTGCTTGGCGCAGGCCAGATGGGCATTGGCATCGCGTACGCCGCCGCCGTCAACGCGCGGATCCCGGTGGTGGTCCACGACACAAACTCGCGCGCGCTCGAGAAGGGCACGAAGTTTCTCAACAGCCTGCTCGACAAGAACGTCGCGAAGCAGAAGCTGGCCGCGGCCGACGCCGAGGCGGCGCAGAGCCTGTTCTCGACCTCGACCGACTTCACCGGCTCGGTGCGCGACGCGGACATCGTCATTGAGGCGATCCCGGAGATCCCGGAGATTAAGACCGAGACGTTCCACGCGCTGGCGCAGGTGACGAAGGAGACCGACACGATTCTCGCGTCCAACACGTCGAGCATCAGCCTCACCAAGCTCGCGGCCGCGGCAAAGTGGGCGGCCCCGCGCGTCATCGGCCTCCACTTCTTCAACCCGGTGCCGGTGCTCAAGGGCGCCGAGGTGATCCGCGCGCTCCAGACGTCCGACGCCGTGCACGCGGAGTCGCTCAAGTTCATGGAGCGCATGGGCAAGGTCGCGAGCTCGTCGCTCGACGCGCCGGGGTTCTTGGCCAACCGCGTGCTGGTGCCGATGATCAACGAGGCGGTGCTGCTGCTCGAGAGCGGCACCGGCTCGGCCGAGGACGTCGACAACATCATGAAGTACGGCTGCGGCATGCCGATGGGCCCGATCGCGCTGTCGGACTTCATTGGCAACGACACCGTGCTGGCAATCATGGACGTGCTGTACAAGGAGACCGGCGACTCGAAGTACCGCGCGTCCAACATGCTGCGCAACTACGTCGCGGCGGGGTACCTCGGCAAGAAGTCGGGCCGCGGGTTCTACCACTACAAGTAGCCACCAACTTACACTAGATAGACTACGCACGGCATACTGCCCACTGCACAGTACCCACTGCACAGTACCCACGCCATAGCTAACAAAACTACCGCCGCCGCGCTCGGCGGTTTGGGCATCACAGTTATCACAGTATCTACATTAGTTCAGATTGTCCATGCGCTGCTGGACCGACGCCGACTGCGGCACGCTCTGCGACTCTTTGCGCAGCCGCTCCTCCAGGCGCGCCAGCTCGATCTCCCGCTTCCGCAGCTCCTGCCGCCGCGCCTCCAGCTCGCTCTGCACCAGCCGCCCGTCCCGGTGCAGCAGCTTCTCCTCTTCTCGCAGCCGGTTCTCCCGCGCAACATACTCCGTCGACCCGGGCGCGTACCCGTTGCCGGCGAACCCGTTTCCCGCGTACCCGTTGCCGGGCCCGCCGTACGGATTGTGGGCGGGCGCGCCCGCGCTCGCGGTGCTGCCGTTGCTCGCGCTGCG